>OZ023275.1:2916493-3020159 GCA_964007475.1 Hybos culiciformis
GATAAAAAAAATTATTTTTATAAACAAACAAATTCATACATGTTAATCCACGCGTATTTTTATTTAACACCGAAAACAAATTGAAAAACGATTAAGTAATGCCAAAAGCTTATATATGTGACAGTAATCTAACTTAAGATACAAAAACTAAAAATAACTAAACATTTTTCAAAGAAGCTTCAATTTGATTATTTCTTTGTCATAACATTATTCGATAAAGACTATAATTATTTCAGCAAAAACCCACCAATTGAAAAGTAAATAAAAAATTCTATAAAAAATTTTCTATAAATTCATAAAAAATAATCAGAACCAATTTTTAAAATTAATTGTCGTCAAATATTTCCGCTCTAAAATTTTGGCGTTTTGAAAATTTGGCCGCCCATCAAACCGTGCCGTCCTAGGCCCAGGCCTTACGGGCCTATGCGTAAATCCAGCACTGCTAATAAATTGATCATAAATTATGTTTTCTTAATACTTCTTGTAAATTAAATTATGATTTTGTTTAACTTATTTTTACAACTTTAACATTAAATTGAATCAAATATTCTATATTATGTTTATCAAATTCAAAATGTTAAGATTATGAAATTAAAAATTAAAAACATTATTATAAGTTTTATTATTGTGATGATGATTTATTTTTAATATTCGTGTAATTGCTATATTATTGTTATCACTTATATGTCTGTTAATAATTTATATCGTACATATACACTTAGTTTAATCTTTCTTATATAAATTTCGTAGTAATGTAAAACTTATTATTACATTATGATCATATTTCATTTATTTATGTAATATGTAACCACCCTTTTTTTTTTTTTTTTGGGAATTTCACACGTAAAATATTGTTGAGCTTGTTTTTAATACTCTATACAAATTATATTTAATACCTTTGACTGAAATATAAAATGATACTAAACTTGTGTTTTATGAGAAATTACTTTAAATCTTATTTTAAGGAAGAAACATATCATGAAAGAGGAATTACGTTAATATTCCAATTTTATTTTAATCTTTGATGTTGGTAGAAAGTGTTACTTATATAATTTTCTAAAAAAATCAAAGGAATTGAAACTTATTTCAAAATTATATAAAAATCAAAATTATTGAAAAATTAGTTGAAGAAGAAATTTAAGTTATCGTATATAAATACAAATTGCTGTATAGTTAAAATATTAATCTTTTAATTAATAACTCTGATTTTTTTGTTTTAAATATTACTTTTTTACCTTTTAAAATTAATTTCAATATTTTTTAAAATTGAATAGAACATTTTGTGAATTTCCATTGGTAATTTTATCCAACGAATTTTATTATGAGTTTCAAAGTTTTGTCTTAAGTAATAATATGATTTACATAATAATCGTATTCCTAAGTTTTTGTAGCCACATCTTGTGTTCATTTAAGTTGAAAATTTTCATATTTTATTTTTCATTTTTCTTGAATACGTTTTATTATTATTTCTTTACACTATATATACATCGGTATATAAATAAATATAATATATATACATAATATAAATTCTTGGCATAAATTCTAGAGTCTATTTATAAAGTGTCCGAAAAGGATAAAATTGTCAGGTGCTGTATTTATTTTTATTATTTATGTTGTTTAAAAAAAAAAAATAAATATTTTTTTTTATACTGTATTTCAAATTAATTCAAAATATTATGATTTTATGTATATAAATATAGTACAACCGTACAACAATAATAAAACTATATTCATACATACATATTAATTTTTTTTTTCAATATGCGGTAGGATATCCTTATTTGTTTAAGCAAAATAGGGGGATTATTTGAATATTTTTGTATAGGTTTCAAACAAAAAAGTTATAATGTTTGCATAACCAATCAATTATGAAATAAAGTATTATTACATGACACTACCGAATTATATTTTGAAAGTTATAAATAATAAAAAAAAAAAAACTAAAAAAATTCATTTTTCGAATTTATTATTTTGACCTTTTATATTTGAGTTTTCAAAAAATGTTTTCAAAATTTATTATATAACACTAAAAAGGAAATCAATTCTTGACTGCTATATAAAAATTATATGGTGCCACATTATAAATTGACTTATAAATATATAATTTTCAAATTGAATCATTAGTTTTCGGAATTCACTTTATCTGTTATATATTAAATTATATATTTATTTTTTCATATATTTTTGTTATTAAGAAATTTATTTTTATATCAATAAAAGTATCTCAGTCTTGTTGATGTTTAATAGATATATATATATATATATATGTACTAAATGTTAATTAAAAATAAGTTTCATTGTCAGTATCCCAATAAAAATTAGTATTTGAAAATTGCTATGTATTATGTTCGTTTAATGTTCTATAAATATGTAGATGTTTGCAGTAACATATATAAAACTCAAAAGGAATATAGATTGTATGCAAAATAGAAACCTTACGACCTGAAGAGAATAATATACAAAATATTTGTCTTATGTGTATATATAATATCTATTATAAAACAGATGAATTAATGTGTCCTTTTAATAAAATAATATGCATAAAATATGTACGTAAATAAATACATATATGTTTTATACAAAATATAATATGAACATTTATTTTATTTAACATTAGAACATTCATACATATGTACAAGTACAAGTATATTTATTTATATCTATTTATATTAATTTTTCCAAGAAAAATATGATAAAAAAAAAATAAAATTTGTTATTCTTGAGCTAGAAATTTTTTTTAATTTAAAACAAAACAATACATCATATTTACGCAAGCAAGAAACAATAAATTTGTCTATTTAGTCTCTTGGAAAAGAGCTTTAATTGAGCATTCAAGTGTAAGTTTTTATTTTTCATTTTAAACGAAAACACATTTTGTAATCAATTTATTTTGGGAATTAAGGATGATTTAATCGGTTTTAATGTGAAGAAAATAAATTATTAAAATAATATGTTGTATTAAAAAAGTAAAAAATTTTCCTCAAGCGAAGTTCTTAGAACTTCAAAATGAATAAATTTTGACAATGAAATACCTTATAACAAATGTTAAATGTTTTCAGAGATTTAAAGAATTTCTTGTCTTCAGATGAAATTTCATAAATTAATTAAAAAAGGTTGTTTTCTTCAACTTATTTTTGTAAGAATGAATTGTCAATATTATTGTATTAAATTAAGTTTGAACTCAAAGAATTCAATACACAAAATTAAATTTTAGAGAATTACTAATTATTAAAAAAAATCAATTGGTTAAAGATCATTTCCATACCATTTTTTTAACGTCTTTTCTGTAACATATTAATATGTTGAAAGCTCTTACATGTTTGGGACTAAGTTACTTTTTGTATATGAATTGAGTTTTTATTAGGATTAGTGAATATAAAACCATTCAATTTGTTCTACACATAATTTTATAAAAATATTAAAATAAAAGTAGAATCACAGATTTATTGAATTTTATCAAAATAGAATTCGAGACTATAGTTTGACGATCAAAATGTAATTCCTAATAATATTTAAAATAATTTAAACCTTATTTTATTGATACCACCTACTTATATTAATAAATAAATATATTGTTACAGATAATGTCTATCAATTTCTATATTTTTTTTTTTACATGTAATACAATGCTATTTCATTTCAACATATTTCCCTTAAAATTTAATTAAACCAGAGAGTAAAAAAATGTCATTATGTTTTATATCTTTTAATTGAAATAATCTCAATAATGAAAAGTTAACCTTTGACATTCATTATTGCTTTTGTTTGTCATTAATTTTTTTTTCTTTTTTTTCAATATACAGAGAATTGATTTTCAACCTTGCGATCTTTTGCACTTGACCTTATTGTTAAACCTGTCAATTAATTTAGATACCATCCATGAAAGAAAAATTTATCAATATTAAAGTATTATATACATGTTTTATATACATATTATGATGTATAAAACAATCTGTGTTAATATATAATAATACAATCTGTGTATGTTGTGTAATAAAGAAAAAAAAATAATGAAAAAAATATTTTCATTTATTAGGAAAATTCTTAAAAGAAGAAGAAAAAAAAAATATGTATATTGTAAATAAAATAAAATCAAAATGATGGAAATGATAAATGATACAAGCATAGGATAACATTAGGATAAAAAAGAAACGAAATAAAAAAAATAAAAGAAATAAACTTCATATTTTATTAAAAATAAACGACTTTGAAAACCAAAGTAAATTTTTAAAATAAATATAGACTTAGGACGTAAATAATAAAATGGGGGCATTTAAAATTAGGATACGATGTGTTTTTTACCATGAAAACAGAAATTCTTATATATATAAATATATACATTAAAAAAAAATATTTGATTTCGAAAAAATGTATTTTTATTTTTCCTTTTACAATAAAAGAAAACACATAAAAAAATTAATAAAAATAGGGTAGGAAAAGTATTTTTTTCACATATATATATTATATTATATGGGAAAATTGTGCTTTGATGTTTTTTAATAGAGTATTATACGTTAGAATTATATTACATAAGATGACCTCTTGAGAATTGACATTATCTGAAAATCAAATTTTGCCGCGTGTACAAATCAGAAATAAAACGATTTATATTTATTTCCAATTATCTTTGACTCATATATAGTTAAATGACACGCACATACCAATTTCTCTCTATTTTCATTTACATCTTATTTAAGATTCAACACTCTGAAATAATTATCCTATACATAATTTATTAAATATTAAATTGTGAACATTTAGCTAGAGGCTTATTGTAGATTTAGTTGATTGAAATTTAAGTATTTTGATAGATTAAGAAATCTTAATGTTAAAGTAGTAATTATACTATGGAGAGACAAATACATATATAGTATTCGAAAATAATTTAATCATTTATAGTGATTTAAAATAAATCTTTTTAACACGATTTTAATTTTTTATGTTATGTGCATATAATTCCATTTGATACAATTCAATAATATTGATGTCCTCTTAATTTTAACTAATGTTAAATAAGGATTATATGTTATTAATTTTACAGTTTATATTCCTGTTGATGATACTGATACATCAATTTATGTACATCAATTCATATATATTAAATTAAACATTATTATTATGTGTATTCATTTAATAATTTAAAAAAATTAATTATTCTCTTCTAAATATCGATACATTTTTTTTTTTGATTTAATATTCCAATTTTAAAGAATTAATCGAAGTTTTATTGTTCACTTTTCATCAGATAATTTTTTCGTTTTAGAAATGTTCCTTCGTTTGTTAAATACTCACAAATATGTAGGAGAAGCCTGTATATTAGGCATATAATAATATCTGAACTAGTGATTAACGATTTTGTGAATGAGAATTTAAAAGTAAAATTTTACAATTTAATTATGTATTATGTATATCCATAAATTCAACATCATCATTCTATTTTCTGCAAAGGGTATTTTTAAAAGTAATTAAAAATTCCATCATTTTTTTATCGTTTATACATATATGAAGTAAAAAACAAATTTTCCGAACACATAATTATATCAACTAAAACTGTTTGGCCAAACAATAAATTGAAAATTTTATAGGAAAAGAGGAATAGATTAATAAATTTGAAGTCATTTAAAATTCTCTTTTATTAAAATGATGTGACCGTTTGAGGCATTTATAGTTGTGTACCTATAAAAATTTTTGGTTTGCATAGTTTTTTTTTCCCGAAATATCTTCGTTATCTTTTTGTATAACAAAATAATTATCATTATTATGTTAGGTTTACATTGTTACAATAAAGAGTATATTATACTATCTTATCTATTCTATTTTATTAATTTCCTATTATATCATCAAAAATTTCCTTAAACGTACATACACAATATAATAATGTATAGATATAATGTACAAATAAAATGATTTTATAATGGAAAGAAAATCTGTTCTGCAATTTGTGTACAACAAATGAACTTATCATTTATTACGAAGCAATATTAAATTTACTTATTCATCAATTTGCAATTTGGATTTAAAGTTTATTAGATCATTGTGCAATTTCCAAAAAGTCAATTTAGTTTAAATTTTCCTTTTTTTTTGTTTTTTTTTTTTGGAAATCCATAATGATATTTTCATTTGTTTTGTTATACCCAAAAAGCAAAAAAAAAAACAACAAAAAAAAAACTAAATAAATAAATAAATTATGATAAACATTATGAGAGATCTAAAAAATTTTCCTTTGTCATCATCGTGACATCATAAATTCTTTGAAATATTATTTTCTTGGCATCAATACACAATATTGATTATTTTTCTAACATATAAAATAATTACATGTGTATGAACAAAAATAATATTTTCAGATTAAAAGATAATCTACAAAGAAAATTGATTCAGAGAAGCCTTAAAATAATAAAGACAAAAGGAAAATGTTTTTTTTTTTTTTTTTTGGGTTCATTTTTAGTTTTGGGCAAAAATTATCCTTTTTGAAATTTCAAATTACATATAATGTATATAAATACGTTATTATTACATATGTATGTATATTGTATAAATATAAGTATGTTTTATTTTCATTAAATATTTTCATATTTGTTTGTTTTATAATAAATAATGTTTTTATTTCATGTTTACTTTTATAACTTTATTCCAAATTAAAATATTATAATTATGTATCAAGTATGTAAAATACAGAGATCCTATATGCGAATCCCCAAGTTTTAAATCTTTAATGCATTTTATGAACTTATTTTAAAGAAAATAATTATTTTTTAAATAATTTATTTTACTAAATAATCCGAAAAGCTTTATAATAAACATTTAAATTCTTGAATTGAAAACATCATATGACTTAAGTACATATGAAAAAAAAAAATATGTATTTCGAATTTTACAAATTACAATTTATGTAATTATTATAATAATTCAAACTTGCCGAACAGTCAAACATTTAGTTAAATTATTTAATTTTTCGTTGAACGGCAGCGATCGTTTGTATTATCATTATCATTATACATTTCATGTAGAAATTGATTTAACTTTCTAATGGCCTCGACAACGTTCAAACATGTTCAATATTAAATAAATAAAATTCATGTTCTAGAGAGTATAACTAGAAGAACTATTGAGGAATATATTGAAGAAAATCTGTTTTCAAAAGTCAAAGGTTCAAAAGTATATTAATTTTACATTCACTGTTACCAGCAATATTACATAGTTAAGGTCTTTTATTTGCTATGAACGTACTTACTTATGCTCACCAACATTTCGAAAAATCTATCAAACATGTCGTTGAATGCTAATAAATAATATTCGCCCCTAAACCAAATTGTTTGATGATATGTATACAAAATGAAAATGAAGGGAGAACGATAACTTTTACCAATACGCCCATTTCTTCAATAAAAAAAATTAAAAACATTTTTAGTAATGCGACATCTAGTACTTTATTAAGTCTGCTATTATGCATTTATGTATACACAATAATTTATGAATGTTAATATATTATTTTCTAAAGGACTTTTCACATTAATTTCAAATGAATTTAGATTATTTTTTAACTTTGAAATAAACTTAAAAGTGGTTTTTATTTTCTTTGTAAGACAGAACCGAAAAAGCCTGAAGCGGAATTGAAAATTTTTTGAGAAAAAAAAAAGTAATAAAAAAGGATTGGTTTATTATAGCAAAAAATTTTTTCAACATTCCGTAATAAGTATTTTCTGAATATACATAACATAGAAAAATATTCATAAATTTATAATGCTATGGTTTACATAATTATTTATGTTATTCATATGGTTGCTGCAGGCAAAGCTAACAATATGTGCTATACATAATTACACATCATTATTATTATTATTATTTTTTTTTTACTAAATAAATGTTGCCAAATTATGGGAAGCTGTATGTCTTAATTGCAAAAAGAAGTAACATCAAAGAAAAATTATTATTTTGTTTCCGGTCAAAATGTTATATATAATTTTTCGATCGTTAATGTACTTTATATTAAGGTTAGATTTTAATTTTTTTCTACTTAATATTTGGGTTTGGGTGATGCAGCAATTTTAACTAAAACATCAATTTCCGATTACTTTTTTTACTTTTATTTTATTTTTATTTTTTTCTTAAATTTAACATTTGGGTTTGGGTGATGCAGCAATTTTAATCAAGACATCAATTTCTGATTATGTTTTTTTAATTTTCTTTTCTTCTATATTCTTATAATTGTATTTGACTGCAGACTATCATCGGAATACAGTAGTACTAGTATATTATGGTTAGTTTTTTTCACCGATATAATGATTTTCAATCTAATAGTTTTTTAAATAATGTTTTCGATTGAATGTTTTCAATTATATGAGAAGAAAATGAATTTGGTTTTAGATTATGGTAAATACTGTATATAGTTTCAGATTTTAGTTATATTGAATCTTATAGAACACCATAAATGATTTAAATTAGATATGGATTTTTTTTTGGCATAGAAGTAAACATTTTAAATATATTTAAATTAATTTTTTAAAAGTTGTCCCAAACTCTACAAAAAAAAAAAAATAAAGTTGCATAAACTTTAGCATTCATTTGCATTAAAAACACACATTTTTATTTTTAAATATTGACTGTTCTTGATTTCCTCAAAATTGTATGAAAGTGAACTATATATATCTAACAAAAATAAAAGAGAAAAAAAAACAAATGAATAACGCTTGACAAGTCAATATTTTACAATGTTTTCAAAAATTTCTAAACAAAGAAGATAACGCGAGTGACAAAAGCGAAAAAAAAAAATCAACATTAAAATGGTTTGAAAACAAAAAAAACCAATTTAGTATATTGCTTTTATTTTTATTTTTTTGTAAAAATAAATAAAATTCCATTTTTACATTTTATATCGCACATGATATGGCAATAACTGAACTTTACCATAATTTTTCGGACAACATATTTCTGAATTATTTAAATTTTTGTGTTTTTTTTTTTTTTTTTTAAACGTTATCGCATATAAAATATTATTAAATTAATAAAATTTATTTTTGAATGATATAGGGTGGTTTTAGTTAGACTAGAATATAATATACTACGTAAGCCCGGGTGTTGTTAAAACAGAATTTAGCAACAGAACAGAATCAGCGACAGAAAAATGTATTCTTTATTTAATTAAATTCAATTGACATTCTGGCAACAGAAACAGAAAATAACCTCGTATGAGGTTATTCAAATTCTGTGAACAGAATCAATTTTTCTGTCGCTAAATTCTGTTGTAAAATTTTTTCCCCGAATAAATTCTGTTCAAATGTATTGAATTCTGTTTCTGTTGCTAAATTCTGTTTTAACGACATCCCGGCTGTAGGGAACATTGTATATTTTGTGTTATTTTAAAATATTTTACATGGTAACACAAAATATACAATTTTTTATTTTACTCTAAATTCTTTTACATGAATGATTGAATGCCGCGCTTTATAGAAATTTTTCAATCGATGTTTTATACAAAAATATAATAAAAACTTAATTAAAAATTCATATTCAACTATATTATATATTTATATATTGAGAATTTAGTAATAAACAGAATCCTTAATTAACAGTTATTCAACTAAATATAATATTATATTTTGGGATTATTAAGTTAATATTGAATTGAAGCACAAAATTTACAATTTATAATTTGGACATAAAGTTTATATTCTAAGAGTTTCAGGTTTTTTTTCTAACCTTTGCAACTTATAAATACTTTAAGTGTTTTTTTGAGGAAGTGTATAAAATACGTTTATATTATATATTATATCATATGTTTATCCCTTTAACTATCTTTTTATTTTAAAAAAAATGGAAAAAAAAATTCTTTCACTACATTTCCACGGTTTATTTGTAGTACAAGTTACAAGCTAAATTTGCAAAAAAAAAAAATTGAATTCAAATTTTTGCCTTTCCCATAAGACAAAAATTGAAAAAAAACGGTTTTTAATTATTTTAAGCCAACTAGAATGTATGTCCATCAATCACAATGGACAAATCCAGTGAAAAGTTTAGGGAAAATTGCTATTAAAATATTTCTCTTAAATTTAATATGTTTGTTTTAATTAAGGTGTTGCATAACAAATTTACGAACTAGTCTGTTAAGATTTTTTTATTATTGAGATAAATTTGTTGAAAATTGATCTTAAATAATTATCTTCCTTCTTTACGCAAATGGAATTCGAAATTTTGAGTAAGCCACCTTTCACAACTTTTATTTTTGCTCTTTGAACTACTACAGTTTTAAAGTGAGTTATTAAAAAATAAAGTTGTTACTATATAGTTTGAAAGGATTAAAATAAAAGACAATTGGTTTTAGGTCCAATATTAAAAAAGAAAAACGTAGTTTGTTCTAGATCTTGAACTTTTAGTCATTAAAATTTTTGATTTTTATTTTTTAATTTTTTTCCATTTCTAGGGATTACAAAATTTAACCAACAATTTTTTAATTTTAAAATATTTTATTTTTAATTCGCTCTAATTCATTTTCTAACATAATGTAGCTGGTTGCAAATATACGGATTTTTGAATTCATAAACTGATATGCAAATAAAATAATTTAGTTAAGTACACATTGGAAGGTTTTTTTTTTTAATATATGTACAGTACATTATTGTTTTTTATACATACATACATACATACATATAAAAATATTTATAAAAACGCAAATTTTATTTTAGGACATATTATTTTGTGTTTGTATAAAATCATAAATTTTGAAAATCAATATACAGTATAAATTTTAAGTTTTTAAAATCTCACCCATAAGAACAAAATATATGTACTCTTTTATATACAGTGAAAGCATCTAATCTACACAAAAATACAAAAAAAAATTGTTATTACGGTACATCATATTTTAGACAACAAAAAAAAAATTTAATGAAAAATTAAAAAGTCTATAAAATAAAATAGACTTTTATTTTTTTTTATTTTTTCAATTTTTAAAAGCCGTAATAAATTTTGTGTACTTAAAGTTCTATTCAAAACATTTTTTTGTTTGGTCAAAATATTAGGGTTGCCAACTCTTTGAAAGAGTAAAGTCGGATACTGAAATAAAAAGTTTTTTTTTCGTTCTTATTTAAATTAATCAAATCATCACAAGTAACGATAATATTCATATTATCAAAAATACAATTAAAATACAACTAAAAAATTAACAAATTAGAATTACGTATGCAAAATAAAAATGATGTGCCATTATTATAACAAAAGTTAGTTGCATTGATAATTACATTACAAATAAAACAAACAATCCTGTTGCACAACATAATTCTCAACATTAAGAAAATGCAAACATAAATTATAGTTTTGTTTAAATTTAAGAATTCGATAGAATTCATGAACTCTTAAGTCACATTTTTTTCTGATTTGTAATTTGTAAAAATTCTTAAATTATATACCTAAATTCGAAATTAAACCTTGCTTGATTTATTAATTAAAAATTGAAAAGAACAAAATTTAATAATCCCATAAAAAAATATAATTGGCTTAGATGTTTGAAGCCCTTCATGTCAAAAGTTAGATCTGATTACTTATTTTTTCTAAATATATTAAATATTCTTCAATATTCCGATGAAATCCTGAAGACAGGAAACTCTAATAATAATAATAATAATAATAAAATCTCTATAAAGATAAAGTTTTACATAAAATGTTAAAAAAAGAAAAAAAACTTTTCATCAAAACAACTATAATACAACACACAATATACATGAATACATTTTTCTGAACATAAAAGGCAGAGAAGTTTAATTGTTTACAAAATTTATGTAATTTTTGTAGTGTGTTGTGTCAACAAAGTGTGGTATTTTATGCAAAATGTGTGGACAAACAAAAATTCTTAAAGTACATAAAAAATTATTGTTATTAAAAACTTTTGGATCAGCAATATCATAACATGTTATAAAAATTTTCTTTTAATGTTTTAATATTAAGCATAATAAAAAAAATTAAAAAAAAATTCTAGGTGCATTGAAGTTTTTATGACTTTTTATTTTTATTTTTTAATTTGTTTCCTTTTATATTATATAAGTATATATAATTTAGGTCAACTTCATTGGAGGTACATAGTATGAATATAGTATACAACATAATATACATTTAATTATATTTTTTATCTTCCTTAACATAATAAAATTTAAATAAAAATATAATTTTTATTTTGTAAATTTTTTGTTCATTTTTTTTTTTTTACATTTTAATGAAAATTAAGTTGCATAAGCGTGAATTATAAGGATTCAGAACTTTAGTGAACTCATTATATTAACTTCATTATTTATTATGAATTATTGTCGCCTCTAAAAAATGGTTTTTTTAATTCTCGAAAAATTTTATTGCTTTATAATTTTTATCACTCAAATAATATTTCCATTTTTTTTACTTATTTTATGGTTTATAATTAAAAAATCCTTCGTTGTCGCCAAATTTAAAATTATGATTATCATCGACTTTGTTCATTAAAAATATGACTAAACTTTCCTACCGTTTGAATCTAATTGTTCTTCAAGATTATGATTAAGACAGAGCGATAGAAATATTCGATCATTCGGATAATATTACTACCCACACATTTTCTAATTTTGATCTAAAAATAAAGTTATTAAGAAAAAAAATCCACTGTGTAGTATAAACAAAAATTGTAATGTAAACATATTTGCTTTGAATATATCTAGAATTCATATTTAATTTTCCATAAAATACCTTAAATTTATTTTTTAACATAAACAAGGAATTAATATCCTCCTCCCTAATTCATTTTTTGAATAAATTGGGGATAAAATATCTTAATTCTTAATTTTTAATAACCTTTTTAATTGTAATTTTCCATTTAAGCAAAAAACTAACTAAAATATTATTTTTCTTTTAAAAAAGGTTTCAATGTTTTCGTATTTCTTTTTATTTTTTTTTTACTTTTAATGAATCGTTAAGAAATTTGTTTAATCTGAAACCACATTAAAAAGAAGGATATTTTAGCTCTAAGAATAAGAAGCTATATATAATTTTTTTAAATTATATACTTATTGTTTTATTTTTTTCACTAAAATTTCAATATATAAAATTTCAATATACTTTTAGAAATATATGGGAAAATATTTTTAGGATAAACTTTTGTTTACTTTAATCTACTTTACATTGTGATATGAAACAAAAGAAATTCTGAGAATGAAATATCACCTGGTTAAGCTTTAATATTTTGGTAAAAAATGAGCAAAATTCTGTATATTGCAATATTGGTTTTGTTATTCGGAAAATTTGTTTATAAATGTAGCTATAATACATTTAATATATATTTATTGATAGTATTTTATTTAATTATTTTATTCTTTCTCAGTTTAGATAGAATTATATCCTTTCTGATTCTTAAAACTCAATGCATTCATAAAATCATGAAAAGCATAGTAATTGAGTTTTATGTATTTTTAACAATTATGATAGGAAGAAAACTTGAATTTTTAATTATTTTATTTTAATAATCTAAGTAAATTATTGAATATTATTAAATAATTCTCAATTTATTTTCCAAAGGAACTTAAAATTCACTAATCATACATTCGATATTGCTAATAATTTAAGAGATAAGTATGTGAGGCTTAATATTAACTTATGAAACAAATAAAATAAGATTTAAACAACATTATAGTTATTCTAATCGATGTACTGATCAATTAATAGCATTTATATATAAATATATAAGAATTACTTAAACTAAATTTAAACCTAAAACTGAGAAAAATAATTACTCTATACCTAGATTATATAACTTAAATATTAAATAAATTGACATTATATAATCCAAAAACTAATTAGTTTTATAGAACTTCACATTTAAAACTGGCAATTCAATATTTTACTGACAAAAACGCTGCTATGTCTTTTTGTACCACAACAAAATTCTTCCATAAAAGTCAAAATAAATATATAAAATAAACTTAGTTTTAAAAGGAAAATAAAATATTTTTGTTTTTAAATAAAATCAATCAAAAATAAAACTTTTTCAATCACTTAACAGTGGCTGTTTATTTATTCATCTAAAGTTTTTGAATTATTTATTTACAAAAAAAAAAAAAAATTATTTCAATAAAATTTATTTTTCAAATGAATTTTGAATGCATTTTAACTTTAAACATATAAAAATGAAAAACTTTCATTTTGTGAAATTTAAATAAATTTAAAGTAAAATACTATATTAAATGTAATTAAAAAGTCTAAATAAAAACAAAGAATAAAAATGATTATACAATTTATAGTAATTTCCATAATCTATTCTAAATATACTTCTTTGCCACATAATAATTTTTTTCTTCTTGTTCAAGTAAATTCAATTTAAAAGTTTTTAATATTGCAATTCTATTTAAAATACATAAAAAAAAAAAAATTATTTCTGCAAACTTTAAAAAAGTTATTCAATTATATACAGAGCGAAATGTCTAGTTATAATCCCCTGAATTACCTAATGAAATTTAATTATATATTATATTTACACAGAATTTTTATTTCATGTGAATAATAACGATATTTACTTTTTTTATATTTTAGGTACATGTATATGTAGTAACACGAAAGATATTCTAAATGCATGTAAAAATGTATAGGCATAATTGAGTCTTATATTTTGGAATTTTAATATTACAACTTTATCTTGTTCGAAAGAACGATTAATTAAAAGAATAATAGAACTTTGGTTTTTTTCTTAAGTCTAGTTTTTTGTTAAATTTTATATTTTATTGAAAAATAAAATTTTATGTTTTTAAGCCTTTTTTAAAGTTACAAATCATATTTTGTAAAAATCAAAATTAAATTATTTAAATTTATTTTTAATGTTTTTTGATAAAATAATAAACTATTTTTCAACTATTAAAAGAACAAATATATAGTTAATAGAATTAGTTTTTTTATAATAACCCTTTTTATCATAACTGGCAGTGATGACAAATTTAACGCTCTTAATTTATGAAATTAATTGTTGATGTGTTTTTAATAGGAATGAATTAAAAAGGTAATATTTCAATCAACATAATATGACCCAACCCATCTTCATATCTGATATTTTTGAATGATGTTAAATTTTATAATTGAAAGCAATTTTAATTTGAAAAATTTTTAATGGGAAAAATAATTAAAAAAATGAGTAGGTATAACAAATTAATAAATTTGTTTTGTTAAAGAGCAAACTTTATTTCAATTAAAATAAGAATGATGTCAGATTAATTGCCATCATTTCAAAAGTTCCTGAAACGGACATATTAGATAGCTCATATAATAAAATAAAGGATACTTTTTATAATCAATTTATGTTTTAAAATGAAATTTTCTTCTCAAAAGTTTATAATAAAAAGTAAACGTTCCAACAACTTGTTCTATAGATAAATTGTTAGCCACAATAAAAAGTTTAGCTTAATTCCTTGAAACTAACCCCATCTACAGCTTCGCCGATGAAATTAACTTGGTAGCATGCTACGATTTTATTAATAGGAAATCCCATCTTCAAATGCTGTTACTGCTAAACGAACTTCTTGCATAGAAGAAACCACGACCTTTCAAAAATTGCACAATGGGGTCTTCTCAACAGAGTTGAGTTTAACGCATCAAAAACTAAATGCTGCCTAATTTCTAAAAAGCTGTCAACTTTCGATCCCCAATTTTCTTTTCAAGGAGAAAGTATTGCCTCTGGAAGCCTTGACATTTTAGGTTCGAAAATAATTAGCTCGAAAGTTCATATTTATGAAACGGCAAAAAACGCAGCGAATTGTCTTGGTTTTTTAAAAAGATGTAAACAACACTTTTCCCCCTCTGATCTCTTAAACATTTACAGATCCTACATACGACCAAAATTAGAACCCAATTCGCATATATGGGGTGGCGCTCCCAAAACTCATCTTGAATATTGGCCAGTTCAGAGAAGGGCTATTAGATTGATAAACAATCACCAAACCACCACCTCGTTATATCCACTTAATCACCGTCGCAATTTTTTATAAATACTTTGTTGGAACGGATACGTGTTTTCTGGAAGTAAAAGCCCTACTTCCTCAACTTCAAGTATTTTCATGCCAAACACGTACCGCCTCAACGTCACATCTATATT
Organism: Hybos culiciformis; assembly: GCA_964007475.1. Taxonomy (NCBI): domain Eukaryota; kingdom Metazoa; phylum Arthropoda; class Insecta; order Diptera; family Hybotidae; genus Hybos; species Hybos culiciformis. The sequence continues at coordinate 2,932,584 of OZ023275.1, forward strand.
TGGTCAAAATTCCCAGATGTGATAGATAGAACAAGTCTCGGATAGTCGTTTTCAATTCGCACCTCGAGAATGTGGAAAGCTCTTCCATCAAAGTTGTTTCCTACAGCTGGAGGTCGGTGTATTTACAACTTGCGCCGCTTTAAGAAGAGTGTAAATGATTACTGTAATGTATTAAGTAAAGTACCATGTACAATGCTAATCTATTATATTATATTTTATATTGTATAAAATGAGTTTCATAACGGAATGAATTCTATTAAGAATATATATATTGAATATTATAATTTGATACTGTTAATTTAGTTTAAGTTTATACCTGAATAAAACAACATTAAAATAAAAAGTAAAGTTTTATTCTTTACAATTGGCGACGAGGATATTGGCAAATAAAAAATTTTTTTTAAATTTTTTTTTATAAAGCGCCAATTATATGAGTCCACGCAAAATAATTTTTTTGCAGATTTTTTTTTTGGTTAATGTCGGAGGACAGTTTTCAAAGTGATCAGAGAAGTTTGGATGAATCAGTTGTTGAATTAGTTGTTCAAAGTTCAAACAAAATTGAAACAAAGGTTATGGCATCAATCATAGGCGAATTACCAAAATTTTTTCATGAAACAAATGATTGGGTTATTTTCAAATGCAAGTTGGAACAATTCTTTATTGGAAATAACATGGTGAAAAAGGAACAAATGAGGTCATTTTTATTAATTTCTCTGCATGATGATACCTTAAAACTTTTAGGCAATTTGCTTCATCCAGTTTTACCATCTGAAACGGATTATGAAAAATCAATCCAAATTTTAGATACACATTTTAATCCTCAAATTTCAAGTTTTGCCGAGAGGCATAAATTTTATATAGCTCATAAAGAGGAGGGCGAAAGTCTCCAGCAGTGGGCGGCACGTGTTAGATCCTTAGCTTCAAAATGTGAATTTGGTGCACATTTGGAAATGGTGCTAAGAGATAAATTTGTTATGGGTCTAGAGAAAAGTCCTGAAAAAGATAAAATTTTTCTTGAAAAACCTGATGAAAATTTAACTTTGGAAAAAGCTTTAAAAATTGCTCAAACTGTAGAATGTGTTCGGCATCAATATACAAATAGTGAAAATTCAGGCACAATGTATAAAATGCATAATAAACAAAAACCAAGTGGATCGAATCAAAGTAAATGTAAGGTTTGTGGTTACAAAAATCATACATCAGAAGATTGTAAATTTAAAAATTATACCTGTAAACGTTGTAAGCAAAAAGGTCATCTTAAAAAAATGTGCAGGGCTGGTAACTATGAAAATCAAGAATCTAATGAAAAATCAAAAAATAAAAATTCCAGGAATAATAATAATAATAATAATAATAATAATAATAATAATAATAATACTAATGATAAAAAAAACAAAAATTTTAATTTTATATCAGAAAATAATCAATTACCTATTTATTATTTTAGGACAGATTCAAATTTAAAGCCAATAGTTACCAGAGTGTGTGTGAATGGAATTGAATTAAATATGGAAATTGATAGCGGTGCAACAATTTCAGCAATTTCAAAAGAAATTTATGATGAGTACTTTTCGGAAACAGAACTTCGTAAATCAGGTATATGTCTTAAAAACTATAATGGTAGTCAAATTTATCCTGAAGTGGTTTGTAGCTTAAAAGTTACTCATAATAACGAAACGCATGCACTAGATTTTTATGTAATTCCGAATGGTGGTCCGCCCTTGTTGGGAAGAAACTGGATGCATCTTTTTAATATTGGGCTTAAAGAAATCAATTTTTTGAACAGCGAAGATAATATGCTAAAGGAAATTATAACTGAATTTTCAGAAGTTTTCGACGGAAATTTAGGTGTTTTTAAAAAACACGAAGTTTCAATAAAATTAAAAGAAACCGCGAAACCAAAATTTTTTCGTCCGCGTAAGATTCCATTCGCGTTAAAAAATAAAGTAGAAGAAGAAATTAAGAAATTGGTGGAATTAGATGTTCTTGAGCCAGTTGATTATAGTGAGTGGGGTACTCCTATTGTTCCTATTTTAAAAAAAGATGGATCTGTAAGAATTTGTGGTGATTATAAAGTCACTCTTAACCCACAATTGTTAGTAGATCAGTATCCACTTCCAAAAATTGAGGAACTATTAACTCAAGTACATGGTTCGACCGAGTTTTCAAAAATTGATTTAAAAATGGCCTACCAGCAACTAAAATTAGACAAAAAGTCTAGTAGCTTAACTACAATCTCAACTACGAAAGGACTTTTTAATTATAAGCGAATGGTGTACGGCATAGCTTCGGCACCTGCAATATTTCAAAAAATAATAGATAGTTTGTTGCTGGGTATACCGGGAGTTCTAGTTTTCATGGACGACGTTCTCATAGCCGCAAAAAATAGAAAGGAACATATTTATAGATTAAAGTTAGTTCTTTCAAAATTGAAAGAAGCTGGTTTCAAAGTAAGTCGAGAAAAATGTGATTTCTTTAAAGAATCTATTAGTTATTTAGGTTATGTGTTAGATAAAAACGGATTGCATAAAGATAAAAAAAAAGTAGAAGCTATTTTGAAGTTGTCCGCACCTAAAAATATTTCAGAACTACAGTCATTTTTGGGTGTAGTTAATTTTTACAGGGCTTTCATTCCAAATTTAGCGACTATTGCTGCGCCACTGTATAGTCTTTTATCAAACAAATTTGAGTGGGAAAACGTGCACCAGGAAGTTTTCGAGAAAATTAAAATAAGTTTATCATCAAAGAGTTGTTTGGCTCATTTTGATCCAAAGCTTAAACTCAAACTTATGGTAGATGCTAGTCCAGTAGGCCTAGGGGCTATTCTAATGCACGAATACGACAATAAAATTGAAAGACCTATATCATTTGCTTCAAAAAGGCTCTCAGCAACTGAAATGAATTACTCGCAGCTGGAACGTGAAGCTTTGGCGATAGTTTTTGGGGTAAATAAATTTCATCAATATTTATTTGGAAAAAAGTTCACATTGGTCACTGATAATAAGCCTTTAGTGGCTATTTTTGGGGAAAAAAAAGGGATACCTGCGTTGTCAGCTAACCGACTTCAAAGGTATGCTTTATTTTTGTCCGGGTATCAGTACAATGTTGAATACATTAATACAAAAAAAAACATTGCGGATTATTTTTCTCGGGCAGTAGAAAATCTATACAGGAAAGAATTAAGAGAATTCGGTTTATGGGAAAATGACATTCACGTAAATTATATTAATAAAGATAATCAAATACCAGTAAAATTCGAAAAAATAAAACTAGAAACTGCTAATAACGAAATTCTAAAAAAAATTATCGGATATATTCGAAACGGCTGGCCAGAAAAAAATACGGATCCTAATTTAAAATCATATTATTCTAGGAAAGATGAACTTTCGATAGAATCTGGTACTATTTTTTGGGGTTTTAGAATCGTAATTCCGGAGTCTCTCCGAGAATTAATTTTAGATGAAATTCATAAAACGCATTTAGGAATAGTTAAGATGAAAGGAATTGCTAGAAGTTATTTTTGGTGGCCCGGGCTAGATAAAGATCTAGAAAAAATTTGTAATTCTTGTGAAAGTTGTTTGCCTTTTAAGAACGCACCAGAAAAAAGCCCACTTATAAATTGGAAATGGCCGGAAAATCCTTGGGAAAGGATTCATTTAGATTTTATGGGACCAATATTTAATAATTTTTTTTTATCATGGTAGATGCCCATTCTAAATGGCTAGAGTGCATTAATATGAAAAATTCTATTACTAGTTCAGTAACAATAGATAAAGTCAGATCAATTTTCGCTCGACTTGGTTTGCCAAAGGTTGTAGTAACAGATAATGGATCTTCTTTTATTTCAGCAGAATTTAAACATTTTTTAAAGAGTAATGGCATAGACCATATTACTTCACCTGTCGGTCACCCAGCAACAAACGGTTTGGCTGAAAACGGCGTAAAAATAGTTAAGTTAGCTTTAAAAAAGGCTCTGTTTTCGAAAAGTACAAATAGAACGATTAATGAATGTTTGGATTGTTTTTTATTAGATTATAGAAATTCTATTCACACTACAACTGGTTTTTCTCCAGCGCAATTGTTATTTAATCGAAATATAAGAACTAGATTAGATTTAATAAATCCATTTCGTAAAAAATTTGAACCTAATTTTGAAATATTAAAAAGTAATGTTATAGAAAATCAAGATAAACAAAAAAAACATTATGTAGGAAAAAAATTAAGAAAACTTGAAATAAATGATTATGTAATGGTTAAAGATTTTAGTGTTTCGAGTAAAGTTAGCTGGATTAAAGGAAAAGTTAAAGAAATTATTGGAAAAAGATATTATTTAGTGGAAATTATGTCAAAAAATAATGTTATGTGGAAACGTCATATAAATCAATTAAGATCTTGTGAAAATAAAAGCGAACAATATTTTCCACAATTGCTAAATGATGTTAATGTTAAGTTTTCTGTGAACACTAACTCCCATCTTGATTCGCATGATGTATCTGAACAAAATGATAGAGTCGTTAGAAGCAGAAAAGACTGGTTTGCTCAACAAATACCAGATCGATATCATTTACGTTCTCGGTTAGATTCAAATTAATCAAAGCAACATATGTACATCAAGCGAATTAAGGGGGATGTTGTAATGTATTAAGTAAAGTACCATGTACAATGCTAATCTATTATATTATATTTTATATTGTATAAAATGAGTTTCATAACGGAATGAATTCTATTAAGAATATATATATTGAATATTATAATTTGATACTGTTAATTTAGTTTAAGTTTATACCTGAATAAAACAACATTAAAATAAAAAGTAAAGTTTTATTCTTTACAATTTACCTCCTAACTTTTCAACCCCGTCTAAACTTCCTGTCCTTACTACCAAATCCATAGTTCTTTAAGTATAAAAGGTATCACACCTAGTGTTTTGGTAACTTTAATATAAAAAAAAAGATATTGTTATTATATGAATGATTGACTGTTTTTCTTATAACATTTTTGTACAACAATACGATAAGATGAGTGATATAGTTTGAAAGAGTGGGAAAAAAAAAACTTTTTCTCTCACAACTTATTGAAAATATAAAAATTGATTAAATAAGATTTATTTTTCTTATATACGAAATGTTCTCAATATAGTATGCCACATGCTAACTTTAAAATCTGCACAGTTTTCAAGTATATTAATACAAAATTTAAATCTTATAACTTCAACAATAAATAATGCACATTTCTGTTTAATAAATTATTAAGAAATAGACCGATTTTTCCAAAATAATGTTAGGTTATATTTTGATGCCATAACCTAAAAATATAATTCTATAATCCTACATTTCAGGTATATAAATATAATATACATGCTACAATTATTATTATGATTAATATAAAATTCTCTAGAGATTTGTGTTCCATACAATTTCAATCACTATTTAATCGGCACCAATATTTCTAACTTTCCAGAGAGAAAAAAAAAAACAAAATTCAAGAAAAATCAATAAATAATTATTATTGGAAAAGATTTTCAGCAAGTAAAGAAGAAAAAAATGATGAAAAAATAAATATTTATCTTATTCCGTTGGATGATGTCTAAAAGGATGAATGCAGAGGAAGAACATGATATAAATATATAAGAAATGTTATATATGTATATTTTCTTTTTCTTTTCCTTTCACATTTTTATGTTGTAGATGGGAATAGCTTTATTTGCAGAAAGCCATTAAGTCTTTATTATCTTCTTTTCTTTTTTTTTTCAAAGTTTTCATTACCGCGATCTTATTTTTAACATGAATGAATGATGTGCAAAATATTTTCAATTCAATCATCAGAGAATTTCTTCATTTTCTTATTTTTTTGTTATAATTCTCCAAAATGTCAAAAAATCAGAGAAAAAATAAAGAAAAGAAATTTATCATTTTTTTTTCTGTTTTCTGTTTTATTATTATTAATATTTTTTTTTTATGTTTTATTTTTTATATAGAAAAAAAAAAAATGATTTAATAATATTTTCTTTGTAGATAAATTTTTAAATGATTTTATGTTGTTATTGTAAAAATTGTTTGTTTTTTTTTTCTTGGGTTAATATCGATTTGATAACGATAAAAATTTTCTTGAATTTGTGGATTTAAAAAGGTTAATAAACTTCTTTTTTTTTTATATATTACCAATATTTTTTTTTGTTTATATGTATATATACACCTATACAAAAATAATTTGTTCTTTAAATGAAATTTTAAAGTAAATATTTTTATTTTTTTTGTTTATTTATTATGAAAACAGAAATTTAACGATAAAATAAAAATTGAAATATTTTTTTTTATGGTTTGAACAATTTTGAAGTATTAATATTAAAGAAATTAGCTCATGATATTGGAAGATCTTTTAGGGATCGAAAAGTGGTGATAATTGTAAAATTTTTGAGTGATATTTAAACAGTAAAAAGGTTTTATGGTGGAAATTTTGTTCTGTCAGCCAGAAGGACTAGTCTGGCATCCCCTTTGTTTTGGACTTTTGGGCAATGTAAATGCTCATTGCCCAAAAGTCCAAAACAAAGGGGATGCCAGACTAGTCCTTCTGGCTGACTAGTCCTTCTGGCTGAACTATTGTGAACTTCTAAGTAGAAATTATCATATTTGCGACAGAGAACTGCCTCATTGTGAATGAAAAATTTAATTCAGCATTGAAATTCTTTAACGTAGATTATATACGAAATAGTATTTCAACCGATAATACAGATAATAAATTGTGATCAAAAGAATACTTACTTTATTTTTTTTTTAATTTTATCAATAAAACTTAAAAAAAAAAGAGTTCATTGAATTCTAAGATTTTCTCCCATTTTCTTTCTCATATAGGTATGTTTTATTTGAAGAGAAAAAAAATTATGAATTAATAATGAAATCAAGCCAATAATTTTGGCCTCATGCTAGGAAAATCAATTTATATTCCTATTGTCAGAAACCTCAAGCAAAAAAAAAATTAAGAATTGTATGAAAATGTTTCAAAAAATTCGTCCTTCTCTTAATGATATACACAAATGTATGTACATACCTATACATATAATACATTATATAAATATACACTGTTTTTTTTTCTATATATTATCCTCAATATTTTATCTTTCCAAATATTTTTCGAGTTCAATGACATAAATTTTTATATTTATTTAAATAAATTTTAGGAAACCAAAAAAAAAAAGATAAATAAAGTGATAAGAATTGAATTTAATTGCACAGTTGCTAGATTTAAAATATTTTTTTTAGATAAAAAATAATAATAATATCTCTCTCAAATACAAAAAGTCATTTTTAATTAGGTCAAAAATGTTTAATTTTCATGAATGAAAGTTGTCAGTTGAATAAATAATATACAGATATGTGTACATATATGCATTTGTACAAATATAATGTTAAACTTATAGTTTTTCTGAAGTTATACACTGCTTAAATTGTGTGGACACTACATAAATGTACTTCAATAAACATGAACTCCTATATATTTGAGGTATTTTTCTTATCTATGTTTATTTTTTATCAACTTTTCCATATGACTGAAGAGAAATGTATGTATGTACCAATTTACTTACTCCCTAAATATATGAGACGAAAATAACTCTAATAACAAGAAACTTCTTTAAATAATAATAACTAACTTTAATGTGAGAAAAGTATCATAAAGGAATAAGGTAAAAGTTAATTATATTTTGAAAAAATTAATGATCTTATCAAAAATAAATGAATAAATCATACTGGGAAAGCAGTTCGTAGAAAACAATAAGCTAAACTTTCATTTCAATATTATTATTCCCAAAAGAGTTCAAAATGTGGTAAAATTTATAGTGCACAGAAATTTAATACACAATTTTTTACTTCAACCCTATCAATTTATTAGCATTCAAAATATTATTTCTTAACATACATCTGAGTAAATGAAAAACTAACTGAAAAAGCCAAAAAAACTAAATGTGCTTTTTTTTCTATTCAAATTAAGCTTAGAAATTATTCGAAAAAAAACATATTATGAAAAACATATTTTCTCAATAAAAATTCAAAGAAAACTTTTACATAAGTACCTATATATATGTTATACCTATATAATTCATATTTTTCATTATATATATACTATACAGATACATGACATGGGTATACAGATTATAATGCTTCATTATATTTCACAGTAGAATAAATCTTCCTTAAAATGCATTCAGTTGAAGCACATTTATAATAAATTTTTCACAAACATATTTTCTTTATGCGGATTTTATATATTTAGCTATAAAGCTGTATGTATGGTGGCAACATAGGTGTTTTATTCATATTCAATTTTTTATAAAAAAAAATTTTTTTTTTTGATTTTCATTTCCTAATTTGATAAAATACATCTTTTCAAAAAAACGAAAAATGATTTGTAAGATTTATGAAATAAAGACTGGAAATGAATAATAAAAAAAAATAAAATTCCATGAAACCTAAAATTGTTAGAATTACGAAGCAATTCTCAGTGAAGTGTTTTTTAACTTAATTGAGATATTGAAATTTTATAAAAAGAAAACAGTTGGTGGTATACCTCTATATACACAGAAAATTGAAATGAAAAGATATAAAATTGGCAATGCTCTAAAAGAAAAAAAAAAAATAAATAAAAAATTATTTAGACATTTCTGCCAAAAGGAAAATAATATTTATGTTTTTTTTTACGCGAAAATTTTCGCGATTATAATTAATTTATTCATAATATCCTGTAGCTGAATCACTGATATTATTAATTTAATTTTATTTTGAATTTTTTTTTTTTCTGTTTTTTTACATCACATTGCGAGATTTATTTACCTTTTCCTTCAAGATTTTATATACATTAATTTTATGTACATTTTTATATAAAAATATTATTTAACTCAATTTTATCATTTTGATATAAAAAATAAATTTTTATTTCTATATTCAACGATGGGGTTGGCTTGTTTGTCCATTATTTTCAATGAAATGTAAATAATAAAATGGAAGAAATTTTTTATTTATGTTAAATTTAAAAAAAAAAACTTTGTATTTATATAGATAGAGGGATGAATGTTTTTGCAAATCATATGATTAAAGAATGATATTGATGTTGTTGATGATGATGATGAAGATGATGATGAGGTCCATTAATACATTTTTTAAACTTCTCTGCGAACTTTTGCATATCATAACTGGGTTTCGGTTAGCGAAAAAAAAAAATCAATCCTTCCAAAATGGCTTCCGAAATATACACGTGTGATGTTTCACGTTTTTTGTTAACAAGTTCAAAAATTGGAATTTGGGAGACAAAACAAATTGGCATTTACTACAATTTAAAATTTTTAGGTTTTTTTTCCAATATCCTTTTCACAAAATCCTTAGATTTAACTTTTATTCGTAAGCAATCTATATAAATGAAATGTAGAATAAAATAAGTAAATATAAAAGTTTAATTTTGTAAATAAATTTATTGAAAACATTGAACGGATTTTTCTTGCATATACTCTGTACACATATCTAGGGTACCTTTTTTAAATTAATGAATTAGCATTGCTATTAAAATTTAATATGACACAGAAAATTTAATGAAATATCCCTTACTCCATATATAGAGCAACAAGGGTAAAACAAATATGTTTTGTTTTTGGCTACAAAAGTTGCCTTTTTTTTCCAAAATTATTCCCAAGGACTTAAGTTGTTTCATATGTGTCAGGAGATTTTATATATTATTGTAAACAAAAAATAAAAAGTTTCTATTTTGTTTTTGTTTTTTTTTTAAATTTAAAGGAAAAAATGCACACAGCATGATATTAGTTCAAATCCTTTTTCATTAGAACAAAAAAACTTTTAGAGAAAATGTGGTTTAAAAAATAAAATCCATAAAATCAGTTGCGATTCGTGATATTTGATAAAACAAATATTTTACTAGTTTTTTTTTATAGCAAACTTTCTTAGAAATGTGTTATTTAGAAGAGGATAGTTCAAGAAATTCTAGGAACAGTTACATGTTTAATTATTACACAGAATATTTTAACATTTTATGTATTTAGTAAATATCTATTTTGTGCAATATCGAAAGAAAATTTTTGAATACGCCTGAAGCGTAGTATTTCTGCAACTAAGAATCGACCTTTTATTTTTTATTTTTGAATTTAATAACGATGAAAATTGGATAGAACGGATAAAATAATAAATTTTTTTATTTACATTATTATTGATTTCTTATTAAAAATTAATGAAAAATATTTTCTATCCAATGTAGTGCCGTGGGAACTGCGTCACTGTACAATGCTTTTTAGTTTTTATTTTTCTTCCTTTTTTTTTTTGTTTTTTTTTTTCAAGCGGAAGAAAAAATATTTTATTTTAAAGGCGGATAGGTTAAACAGGAAGCTACCATAAAATATGTACATTTTTTTTTTCAGCGTACTAAAAGCAATCATTCATATGGAAATCCTTTTTAAGGAGTGAACTTTAGAAGAAAATTATAAATCACAGAAATTTTGTTTATTTCTCTTATTTTTTTTTTTTATGGATAAATTATTTATTAGTTCGAAATGGAATGATCAAAAATTCAGCTTAAAATTTTATTACAAGGAAGTTTGTTTTTTTTTTTGTATATATTTTATAAGTATGTACTATATATACACAAAAATCACATACAATAAGTATGACATAAAAAAAAAATAAATATTCGAGGCATAATAATAAAAAGCTTTATTCTTTTTATTAAATTAAATACTATATTATATATTATAAAGAATAGCAAAAAAAAAAAAACAAAAAATACATAAAATTTAATACATTTTTGATAAAAAATTTACCGAATACATAATGTTGAATAAAGTATTGTTGATTCTGACTGACGCATTGATGTAATAGTGGAAATAATAAGTGGAAAATTATTCCAATTGAAAATAAAAAAAAATAAAAAATAAAATTTCCAAATTCAAATTTAATGATCGCATTCAAGTAAAATAGGTGCATATACCGATTTTCTATGTTATATCATAGATTAAGAATATAGAAAGATGGGAAGCTTCATACAACATTATTTTTGGTATTTTTAAGTCAATGTGTTAGTAAAACAAAATAAAATACGTGATAATTATCAATGTATGAAAAGAATTTTATTTAGTTTTACTAACACCTTCACAATAAAATACCAAAAAAGACTGAAAAAATGTTGTATGAAACTTCCCATCTTTCTGTATTCTTAATCTATGGTTATATACAACATTTTCTGAAAGAAATTTCACAAACGGAAGATATTATCAATAATTGTCTGGAAAAAAGAAAATTTAGAAAATAAATTTAATGCTTATTTTCATTTAGCTTACTTGACTCATGAAGAGTATAAGAAAAAAACATTTCATTTTTCTAATAATTATATGACTGCAGCCTGAATTTTTATTAATTCTGTAACAACGCTCTTTTTCATCATCATATTTCTTATTAAACATTTTACCATCTTTTTAATATCTAAATGAAAAATTAAAATTAAAAATTTGTGATTTATGAAAATAAGACTAACAATGTTGAATGTTAATAAAATTAATTTGGCAATTCAAATTAGATCTGTTAATGTGAATAAAATTTTATATAAATAAAAAAAATACCTCATATGTAGAGTGGAGGATAATATGTAAATGTACTTCTTTCAAAATTTTTTTTGTTCTAACACATGAAAAAAATAAAAAAAATTAAATTTGTTTTAAAAAAAAGTTAGAAAAACAAAATATAAATTACACTCATGGTGATAAATTTTCCAATTCAAATTCTACTTTTTTTTTTTTTTATTTCAAAAAAATTCTGTTTATAATTAATTATACTTGGTAATTTTATTCATAGAATAATTTATTTTAATGTTTTTTTAGTCCTACTTTTTCGGGTTTTTTTTTTTTTTTTCATCCTAATCTCATTTTTTTTTTTGTTTTTTTTTTTTTTTTTGCTTACATATGTGCCAAATGCAGAGATAATTTTTCTTATGTGGTGATAAATACATATTTTTAGGTAGGAATATATATTTATACATAATATGTGGTTAGACTATCGCACAGATTAAACCTTTAAATATGATGTAATGTGCGTCCGACATTATTTTATTATAATTTCTTTAAGATATATTACATATATATTGTGTATAATATTTTAAAAGAAAACTTTGGTAATTTAAAAAAAAAAAAAATTGTGTACCCAGTAAATATAAATATAAAGACATGCTTTTTTTTATGAGAATATTTTGTAGGACAATTTTTTTTTTAAATGTTTTAGTGCATGTAGAAAATTAAAAAAAAATGTTGATCATATGTTTTGTTTATAATACAATAAAATAAGATTACCCTTATTATTGTGACTTTGTTGATGCTCTAAAAAATAAATTAAGGACCTTTAAGGAATACATTTAGAAATATATACAGTACACACAACACATGCATTCCCATTTATCTTATGATGAATCTCGCACCTCCCATCAAAATTGTTCCCGACAGCTGGCGAACGTTTGATTTACGACTTGCGCCGCTTTAAGAAGAGTGTAAATGACTAACTATTCTACTTTTTAATCCCGTCTAAACCTCCTGTCCCCATTACTATACTTCTTTAAGTATAAAAGGTGATTTGGTAACTATATTGAAAAAAAAAAATTGGAAAATGGCAAGAAGTAACTTATGACATACTTATCACACACTGTTCACACTTGAATTTGACCAACTTTGAAGAAAAAAACGAAAGCGAATCATTAACGATGGCATAATAACTTTGTTTATTGAAGTCATATAAGAAAATTTGATGCGTTACTCTCTTGAAAAGGAATTTTTTTTTGGGAAAATATTGCATTAGCTTTGAATATTGTAATCAAAGATTTTCTAAAAAAAAATATCAATTTATTTGAAAATGCTTTGCAAAAATTGTTTCCTTTGGAAATGAAACAATTTTAAATTGGTTCATTATTGTCTTTTCAGAAAAATAGCTTAACGCAAATATTTCGTGTTTTCATTTTTATATGCAATGTCAAAAAGTAAGATAGTATTTAGTTTTTTATGCTGGTTATACTTTTTCACTTTTATGCAGTCAAATATAGAGTATACTTATATATATAGGTTAAATATTATGGTTGCAATTTCTGAAAGTTCAAAAATTTGATAAATATGAAACGATGGGAATTTAATTTCAGAAGCCTTATTAAATTTTTTTTTTTTTTTTAAATTGTTTTTTTATGTTTTCTTTATTGGTCTCTTTTTTTTTTAGAAAGGATTTATATAAATATTTATGTCTATACAATATCGTATTTTATGCTCTTCAGTAGAGTTGAAGTGAATTTCTGCAGTGAATCAAGAATAATGAAATATTATTTATTTTTTGTAAAAGAGGACTTCAAAAGAAAAGTGATCTATTTTAGTTTTAACTTAAATAATTGAGATTAAAAACTTGTATCAAGATTTTTTTGAAACGATCAAAAAGATATGACGAGAAATTTAATTTCTTTATATTTTGCATTTTACTTAAAATTTATTTTAAGAAAACTTTTCTATCAGAATTTTATTGCATTGTCTTTAATATTTTTTGTTCATCCTCATGACTTGGCTGTTAAATTTAATATTAATAAATAATTCAATTTTGTAGTTAAATCTCTGTGCTAGCGCCGCAAATATTTTCATCTGATTTTTTCTTCTAAGATATTAAAACATAATTTTTTTCTTTATCGAAAAAGGCAAAATTAAAAGTTAACATTTTTATTTCTGTTAAATTTTAATAATATGTTTGAGATGAAAATTAAAAAAGTTTGTATTAAGAAGAAGCAGAAAAAAAAATTAACATCGTAAGGAAGAAAATTTTTTATTATTTTTTAATGCTTAAAGGCATAAAAAATTCTCTTTTTTTTTTTAATTCAAGAAGTCAAAAGAAAATTACTTTGCAATGAACGAACTTTCAATTCTTGGAAAAAAAAAGCTCTTAAATTTTGATTATATTTATTAAATTTTTGGAAAAGAAAACCTATGTACCAAAATTATTTTCCAATACAATCAAACGTATTTTTTTTATTTTATTTTTTTTACTTTTTAAAGAAAAATTTTTCACTTTTTAAATTAAATTCTTTTTCGTTCGTTAAACTTAATATTTTCATTTTCTTCTTTCTATAGCAATTTTGTCGACAAAAATAAAAAAAAATAAAAAAAAATCCAATCTTCTACTTTTAACGATTTTAATTTGAAAACTTTCTAACAAAAAATTAAAAATAAAAAAAAGAAAAATCAATAAATTTCATATGTAAAGAAAGAAAAAAAAAAATTATATAAAATGAAACGAAAAATTCAATAATGAAACTATAAAATTAATTGGAAGGTTTTTCCATTGAAATATGAAAATAGGAAAAAATTATCTCGAATTTGAAATTTTTTTTTTTTTTTTTTTTCAAAAAAATAATTTAGAAAACTTTGACTTTTGATAAGAAAAAAATTCGAATTTTGTAGGTTCTGTTTAAATTTATTGGTCATATAGGCTCTAGATTCTAGAATATCCTTTTCTATATAGTATTTATCTCAGAAAAATATCTTGTCCCATTTATGTATATTTTTTATCATATATGCTACTTGTGAACTTATAATTTAATTTATTTTTTCCTCAGCCAAAATGTCAAATTATCCCATTGGTATCAAATATAGATGTTTTATTAAAAAATCTAAAATCAAAATTTTATTTCTAAAGATAAAAGAATCTCGACTAGCATCAATCTTGAAATTGAAAATCTAATTCAATCACTGGATAAATGTATATATCAGCGATAACAGCCCAATTATAAATATTCAAAATGAAATTAGGATTTAAGTAATTAATATAAAAAATTGAGAATTTTATTCAGATTTCACAAAAGATTTTAAACAAATCTTGGCTTAAGAAAGTTTTGGGACTTTCTATAGTATTTTAGGGATATTTATAATACAATATTTATCTTTTAATTTTTGTAAGTTTATCGTAAATAAAAAATTAAGAACATTTATTTTAATACTCTTAATGAGTAAGCCTTCAAAGTTTTTTAAAGTTGATTTCGTGATTAAGTATATACATATTTTTTTTAATTATTCAGTATTAATATAAGTTTCTGATACTGAAAATTGGAAAAACTTGAGTTATCTATTTTATTTAATTTTATTGTTTTTCAACTTCAATAAGAAAGTGTTTAATAAATATTTTTCTATGTGGACATTTTATTCCCTATAGTATATACGTACAATTAAGACTGATATTAGAAACTATATTCAGCACCCTGAATAAATATATATATTTTTCAAATAATATTTTCTTTAGTCGTCTTCTTTCATTCTTCAAATGACGGCGATAAAAATTTAATAAAAAGTATAATCAAAAAAGGACACTTTCAGATTTATCTGTAAACTTTAGTGCTCTTTATGGTTTTGTTATCCTTTTATGATATTGTTCTTTTTAATGAAATTTTTGTGTTCGATACGGGATTTTTTTTTTTTTTTTGTTCTTGGGCAATAATAAAATTGTGTTGTAAAGCTTTAAATTTTAAAACAACGTAAAAACACTTGACAAGAAAAAAAAAAAAAAAAACAGATGAAAAATTTGCAAATGTAAGGTAAGTCAGATTTTCCAATTTAAAATTTCAATTGATTTTGTGAAAATTGGTTTTCTGAAAGTGAAAAAATTTTTATTTCATCGTATTTTATGAAAATCTTACTATTGTGAATACAGTTTATGTTGCTATTACGACGTTATAAAATGTATAAAGCATATAGATACTTATGTCTATTTTATTATTTTTTTTGACATCTAAAATGCTTAACGTGGTTAATTTGTGGAATTTGAAATTACAAAATTTGTGTCTGAACATTTTTTTTTTATCATTTTGCTTTTTGAATACTTAAATTTTTAAAGGCGGAAAATTGTTAAATGCTTTTTGCCAATATCGTTTAAGAAAATCAGTCCTATCGTGATGAAAAATGTATACCATAGGTAAGCAATATTGAAATAGAAAATAAGAATTTATTGGATTTATATAATTTTAACAAAATTTTAAGCGAATTATAACAATTTTTGGAAACTTCGTAAATAAAAATCTGCATTCTTAAGAGAGTAAGTAAGACACATACTTGTTCATTCCTTTCATTTTTTTTATGAAATTTTTATATATTATTTTAATTTCATTGCAATTTTATATCTTTTCGATGGTAAGGAATACAAATCATTTATTTATTGAAAATAAATAAATTAATAGCCTCATTTAATTTTTTTATATTCAAATCAATATCAGTTACGAATTTGAATTAAAAATATATTGTGAAAAATTAATTTTATTTTGTGATTTATTTTCAGAGTCGTAAAAAGAAACTTTACACACTATTAAGAATATAAATTTTCCGCTTATGCAATTTTCAATATAATTTAATGGAATTTTTTTTTTGTGCAATGGGTTTCTGTTAGCATTCTATGATTAATGTGATACATAAAATGCATTATATTTATTACATATACATACAAAAGTATTAATGTATACTTCTTTAGAAAACGAATCTTAAATTTTTGGAAATCTTGAATATTTTGTACGTAATTTTTTTATAATTTTTTTTTTGAAAATTGTTTAATAATTCGTTAATTTTTCTACTTTCAAGTGAGGATTTTGAAAAGATCTAGCTTCATCTCAATTCGCATATATGGGCTGGTGCTTCCAAAACCCATCTTGAGTACCTGGACAAAGTTCAGAGAAGGGCCATTAGATTGATAAACAATCATCAAACCACCAGCTCTTTAACATCACTCAACCATCGTCGTAATGTAGGTTCACTTTCCATTTTTTATAAATACTTTGTTGGAATGGATACGTGTTCCCTGGAAGTAAAGGCCCTACTTCCTCAACTTCAAGTATTTTCACGCCAAACACGTACTGCTTCAACGTCACACCCATATTCCGTAAAAATTCCCAGATGTGATAGAACGAGCTTCGGAGATTCGTTTCCAATTCGTACCTCAAAAATGTGGAATGCTCTCCCATTAAAGTTGTTCCCGGCAGCTAGCGGACGCTTAATTTATGACTTGCGCCGCTTTAAGAAAAGTGTAAATGATTACCTATTAACTGTCCCACTTTTTAACCCCGTCTTAACTTCCTGTCCTCTTTACCAAATCCATACTTATTCAGTATAAAAGGTATCCCACCTAGTGATTTGGTAACTTTAATAAAAAAAAAAAAAAAAAAAAAATTAGGTTTTTCGCTCAATCTTTTAAAATTCGAAAAGAAAAGAAATATTCTCCTTCAATTGGAGTCATTAACTCTCAAAATTGCACATTTCGTTTTTTATTTATAGAAAAGTATAATCAATTATTCTAATGTCTTCAGAAACAAACTCTGTAAATATAATCAGATTTTTTTGTTTTACTCGATTTAACTGTTTCGAGGTAAACTGTTATAAATACCAGATTTTAGTGTATAGCTGCCAAAAAAAAAAAAGAACAATTTCACGTAATAATAAATATTGTTTTTAGATAGTATAGAAATATGTTTTTTCCATAATTTTTTCAGTTTTTTTTTAATATTTACTTACACTTCAGTGTTTATTAATATTACTGTAAGGAAAATACAATGTGTGAATTAAAAGACATGCTGAGATATTTTGTTTTTTTTTTCTTGAATAAAAGCTATCATGGTGTAGAAGTATAGGGATTGTATAAAAAGTATTTCAAAGAGAAATTCTTTATTATTAATTTTTATTGGAGCAAACAAATCTTTGTATAAGAAGCTCAGTGGTGGGTTCAGCCGGTTCGCACCGGTTCGCGCGAACCGTTTCCTAAAATATTCAAGATTCGTGCGAACCGTTTCCTAAAATATTTAAGATTCGCGCGAACCGTTTCCTAAAATTTGTAGGTTCGCGAAAATCGCCTGAAAAAATTTTGAAATAACTATTCACTGTTTTAACAGTCTCTTTGTGGCAATTTCTCAACCACTCAAAGAATATACAATTTAAATTTACATTGAAATTTGTATTAAAAATAAAATTTCAATTACATAAAAAAATGATGTTTGTCTTTCGGTCTGTGTGTTATCTAATAATTTAAAAACTACTTTCACACGATGAGTATCGCGACAGGTGATGCGCGTACAATTTACAATAAAACAATTTTTTGATTTTTAGTAATTTATAAAAGAAATACTGGAAAATTTCAAAAGCGTTTTACTTATTTATCTGAAAAATCTCCTTTTTCTTTAACTATGTTATGTGAATACTATGAGTAAAGAACTGAATAAGAGTAAAAATATGCTTTTACAAAGTAATGAACGTGTAACAAGCAAGCCTGTTTTGAGATTACAACATTTGGAAACATCAATTTAAAAATTTATGAGTTTTTATGAAGGAGAAAGTATATATATGTTCTGGAAAGTACTTTAATTAAAAAAAAATTAAAACAACTTTTCGAAAGCACAAAAAAAATTGTATTTTTTTTTACGCGATGCGAACCGGTTGTTAAATGTTTTGAATCCCACCACTGAAGAAGCTGTATGGTTGAAGACTATAACTTAAATTCTACACTATATGAGGTAATATTAATACAAATAAAAAATTGTTCAAAATTAATTTTTAAGTGTGATATTCATTTATATTATTATTTCAATTCATTTTTATGTTATTTAAATTTCAATTTCTTATGTAAAGACTTATATGTTTTGAAAACAGTTAATAGTGTTATATAGTACAACATTGTGAATTTTGTACATAAGATTAAAATACAATAATCATAAAGATTACCCCTTAGTTTCAAGACAGTTTCAAGACATCTCTGTCTTTTTCACATTTAACAATAATAAATCGATTTTGAAGTTTAGTCGGTAGTTTATTCTTCACAATTTACTTAAAAAATTATGGTTAAAAAGCAATTAAACATCAAAACTATAAATACATGTCCCATAAACATAGTTATAATCTTTAAAGTAAATTGACCAAAAAAAATCTAGATCGGAAAAGACTGTTTGATATTTTTGGAAATGACAGATACCGAAAATTTAAAAATGGAAAATTATTTTACCACAAAATATTCTATTTGGGTAATAACAAAAAAAAAAAAAAAACAACAAAAAAAATCATAAAATGTGTAATAAATAAAAAATAAGACGAAAAAAGGAAAATATATTGCTCATAGCATGGTATATAAGTCAATTAATTTGATTAAGAAGAAATTTATGTAGAAAATTCTTTAATAAACTTCTAAACAATAAATATGTCAAGAAGAAAATTTCTATTTAAATTCCCACAAATAAAATAGTCTTTCGGGAATATATACAATATATTCATTAACACTAACCGCAAATATCATTTAACAATCCAACTTAACATGATTTAATGGTTTCAAGTCCATTAAATTTATTTCGAATTGAACTATATATGATTATAGATTATACACATGTGTGTGTTATAAGTAGTATGCAAAAATGTTGTTCCAGCTTTTAGAGACCATAAACATTTTACGGATGAATATAAAGCGATTAATAAACTGTTATTTAATATGACTTATATAACATTAATATTTTGTACATAAAACAAAAAAATACGCATAGTAACTGAAGGATTATAACATAATTTTCAGAAGTAGACAATTATATAGAATGTTATAGGAAAATCAATCCCTACCACTACTAAAGTACATTTATACAATTATATTTTTTTATTGATCTCAAACATTCAGTTGGGTATGATTGTACCGCAAGCACTTTGAGCAATTCTTGGTTTTTGAACATATTGAACATGCTTACAAACAGGCCCGGCTCGAGGCGTGTGCGAACTGTGCATTGCACACAGGCGCCGTAGGCGCCAGGAATGAAAAGGCGCCTACAAGCCAATATGAAATTTAAATTTCAACAAAAATAATTTTTTTTTTAAATGCATACAAATTTTTTTTGATATTTTGATTTTTGGAGCAAACGAACTACAAAATTATCTGAAATGTTGTCTCGCAAAATTGAAAATGATATTAATCCAGAAAACATTTTAAACTGGATTTATAACAATAATGTTGAAGAACTCTTTCCAAGTGCACTGATTTAAGGGTATTACCATAAAGGAAGTATAAATATGAGAAATTCATTCCAAATTAAAAAAATTAAACAAAAAATATGAAATCAAAAAATGAAATCACTATCCCATTATGCCTTGTTCGCATTATAATTTAAATTCCACTTAGATTCCGGAAAACAAATTGCCGTTCGCATTACAATATTTGATGAGAACTGGAATTTGATGATGTATAAAAAACAATTGAGAAAGAGAAAAAATGTTTGTTGTTAAAAATTTTGACTTTTTATCTCGCTTTTTATCAATTTTATTTGGTTTTTTCTTCATTTTGACTCGAATTTGACAAAAAAAATTGTTGCCACCTATAACAAAATTTTATAAAGTGAGTGAAAGTAACTATAAATGTAGAATTCCAAACCTGACAAACTGGAATATAAAAGTGGAATATACAAATTCCGGAATATTTTTTATATGAAAAAACCAGTTCATATTCCTGAAATATTCCGGAAAACAGCATATTCCACAAATATTCTCCTAATGCGAACAGCATATTACCGTCAATTGGGATAGTGATTTCATATAGACCGACATTTTTTGTTTAGTTTTTTTAATATGAATTTTTTGTATGGAATGAATTTCTCTTATTTATGCTTACTTTGTGGTATTACTAACTTTACCCGTTTCAGTTGCTAAAGGTGAGAGAACTTTTCCAAAATTTAAAACCGATCAAAAATTACTTCAGATCAACTATCGGGCAAGAAAAATGGAATTTAACTAGTGTTTGCTTTTTGTAGCCTTTGAGTAACTAATTGAAAACTTTTTCAAAGGCGCCAATCATTCCTTGCACACACACAAAAAAAACCACGAGCCGGGCCTGCTTACAAACATTGTATCTTTTATTTCCCAGAAAATCAGATATTATAGTATCTTATAATAATAATAATTTCTTATATCTTTAAAGTTTTAAAGAAATAAATTTCAACATAAATTATTTAATATACTACACCTTAAATATCTAGAAGTCAGTTCATTGATATTGATATTCGTCTCAGTTGAATATTATTTAAACAAGAAATTTTAATAATTACAAAAACTGTTCACAAAATGATTTTGATTATTTTGGAAAAATTTAATATAATGGTAAAATTTCTCATTCGATTTATATTTCTCATTCAATTTATATATTGAGTGAGCCCACCTATAATTCTAATTTATCCTTTAAGCAAAAGAAAGAAAAAAAAATTGTCAATTTAATGCATGACAAAATACTTGGTTAAATTTATTATATTGTAAAAAGAAAACTTATTCCACCTTTCTCGAATTAAAATGTGAATAAATTTAATATACATATTTACGATGAATAACTTTAATATATGAAACGAATTTAAATGTAGGTATACACACCTAAGCCTACATAATGTAATAAAAAAAAACAAAAATTCATCAATATATAATGCCAAAATCAGTGATAATCAGTGATAATCATTGTATATACCGCATTTTTCTTATATATAAATACGTATATACATAATATATACGTTTAATATAATAAATTCACCGAACATTTGCAAAGCTTTTTTTTTTTCTTTTTTTCAATTAGAACAGGAATTTAATTTATTTTAATTTTTTTTTTTTTGAATTCTAAGAGCAATATTCAATTTAATTTTTTATTTGATTTATATGTAAGTATATATATATTATTGGTATACATATAATAATCAAAAACTAAATAAAAGGATCTCAATATTCTGAAAAAAAAAATGTATCCTTGAATACCTAATAAACGGAATATTTAATGACGCCGCATGGTGTTATCAGGATCAAAGATATTATAAATCCCAATTTTATTTAATTTTTAATGTCAAAATGTTATACGAGTATTTACTATTATATTATTTTATTTTTGTTGAGTAATGTTGGTATTTTTTTTTTTATGATTTAAGGTGACATTTACAAAAAAAAAAGAGTGGGTTTATAAGAGTATTAAAAATATCACCTTGATATATATTTTGTATTTTTTTTTAGAATTATTATTCATAGGATTAATATTTGGGTCAAGAATAATTTTTTTTTCTTTTACAAAATTATTTATTTTTAAAATAATTTTTGATCCTGGATAGAAAAAAAATTAATTAGATGTCAAAATATTAAGAAAAAAAAAAAAGATTTAAGTATTAAATGAAAATTAATGCAATATTTTTTAAAGTCAAAATTTAATTCGTACATGACGTCAAAAGATATCTAATTCCTATTTAAAGCTAAGAACAGTACAATATATCTCGTGAAGGATAATTATGACAATTTGATTTCCTTTTACTACACAGAATGATAAAAAAATGTCGAAGATATTATAATTCCTAATTATTGTCTCCTAATTTTTGAAATTAGTAAAAATAAATTAATAAATGCTTGTGAAATTCCAAATGAAGATATGCTTCAGCTAGAATTTATCCCATCCCATTCACAGAAAAAAAGAGTACAAGTTTCAATGTTAAATTTGGAAAAAGCAGTATTAAAAGTATAGGTTTTAATTTTGTAAACATTAAGATACAATAATTTTAATTAATAAGTATTCAAAAATGATGTAGTCTTCATTTGGAAATGATTTTAAAATTCCATAACAGTAGTATATATATATTAAAATTTATTCAAAAAATTATATTGCAATTAATTTTGTTTTAGAAAGATTCAAAACGCGTGTTCATTTAGATTAAGTTAAATATATTTCAATTTAGTACTGCATTGAATAATAAAAATTATATAATAATAAAATACATAATAAACAAATATATTAGTTATCTGTTGATTTATATTAATTTGCTATGTCATAATTTTATTTATAGCTTTAGTGTATTTTAAAAACTATATTATATACAGTATACTTACTTTATTTCAGATTGTTAATTTTAAGCTCGCTTGTTGCAGATAAACAAAAAACTTTTCGAAAAACAGAATAAAATATATTTATTTTTGGGTACATTATAATACTAAATATATTCCTATAACGTCGACATATGTAATGTATACATATATCTTCATTCGAATAATATCTTAAAAAAAAATATATATATATATATTTTATTTTGTTCAAATTGATTAATACAAAAAGCTTAATTTGCATTTTAAATTTAAAAAAAAGAAAATTATTTTTTTTTATTTCTTCAAAATTCTATCAAGCGTACACCACATTTTAATCAAAACAAAATTTATGAAGTTCAAAAAAGTTTTTATTTTTTGTATTTGGAAAAAACTTTGTTTTATATTTTGCCGAATGCATATTAATTTTTTATTCAAATTTATTCAATTTAATTGAATATTTTAGCAGTTTTTGTGATAGATTTTTTTTTATTGGAATACTTTCTAGAGTCATCATGTACACACGACTAATTGTATAATTTGTTCGATAAAAATTTTTTTTTTTTTTTTAGCTTATATCGGTCTCCATATAAGACTAAATAATATACATAGGGCATACGTACATATAAATATTTATATTCTAACCAAGATTTTATGGAACCACAGTGGGCTTAAGAATTGATTATGTAGATACATACTTTCTGATTACATTTTCAGAAGGATTTTATTTTTTTTGAAATGATAACATTTCAAATTGTAGATAAATAAAAATGATTCTATTCGACCATTTGATTATAAATATTTATTGTTAGCCATATTTATGACGACCATCAAAGAAATTTGAATATTATAGGAAATAGATGTGGAAATGATGTTGCAATGATTTTCCGGTGGTTAATATGAATACAATGCTGATTCGGTATTTCAAAATTTATTAAAATTCAAGAATATTTCATAGTTTATTACTTATTTGATTATTACAGAGCAGCGTTAACGACTGAAAAGTTAAATGTTCCAATATCGCAACAATATACATAGTCCTTATTTTTAAATTTTTTATTATTTTAAAATATCACCTAATAATTATACCATTATGGGAAGTACAGTATTTTAGAAAAGAAAGAAATGTTGCACTGAATTTTCAAATAAAAAAAATTTGGAAATCTTGAAATCAAGTTATTTTTAAGATATGAAGCTGCATTGCGGTCTTTTATTATAAAATCTCTTTAGGGACATATAGTTATAAGTTTTTTTTTTCAAGAATCATTAGTCCTTCTCCGTAAAAGTTTTTTTTCTCAAAAAAAAACTATTCTAGAATAAAAATATTTTGATAGTGTGTCAAAAAAAAAAAAATTTACGGAGAACAAATTTTTAAAATCAGTCTGACTTGATTACGCGCTAACAAAATACATACATATAAGTATTTTTTTCATAAATATAGTTTCTCTTGAACCTTAACCAAATAAAGCTTTCAGTCAGCCAATAACATTTTAATAGCAAGCTATATAGAGTACGATTCAAATCACTTGACCAATCCGTTATGCAAAGCTTTCCCTTTCCATTACAAAATTCCATGCAAAGTTGCATGATCTTTTTTTCTTAAATAATTTCCCCTAAATTTTGTATGGAATTTTGTAATGGAAAGGGAAAGCTTTGCATAACGGATGAATCAAGTGATTTGAATCTTACTCTAATACCGCCTGCTCAGAAATGAAACAACGTATAATGAAAAGTATAGTTTCGAGTAATTTGAATTTAAAGATTTGAAAATAAAAAAAAACGTATGAAAAAATATCAAGTAGCGTACAATTTTCATCTAAAAAACACATTTTAATCAACATTAAGAATATTGCAAAGTAGTTGTACTTATAAAATCGAGTACGAGGAATCGAATGGTGCTATTGTCAAATAATGACGTATAAATGTCATACGTTGTTTCATTTCTCAGCAGATGATACTATATACAAACATATTTAAAACATATTAACCCCTTTACTTGCTAATATTCTCAGCTCTAAAATAATTTCTGATTTTCTCGCATTCCATTAAAATAAAAATTTTGACTATACCGCCGGGATTTTAGATTTTAATAAATAAAATTATTCTCTATTATAGTTATACACTATGTATATACTATTTATATTTTGAATTAAAAAATTTTTCATTTAATCGTATACAAAAATAATATAAAACCAAAAATTGTCGCATAAATTCATACATAAAAAAAATTATTTTTTGTATTTTTGGTTTTTTGTTTGTAAATAAATATAAATAATTATCAAGGGAGGTCAAGAAATTAAAATAAAAAATAATTTTCCTCATTATCCTGATGCAAAAAAAATAAATAAATATAAAGTATTATAAATTTATTTATTTTTTTTATTTGTTTTTATTTTGTTTTGCAACAGATAAATTTTTTAATTTTTTTTTGTAATTTTATTATTTTTTTTAACATTTAAACATTTAACATAATAAATATTAATTTCATTAATTTAATGCTTTTTAAAAATAAATTTATTTATCACAAATTGCAATTAGCGGTGCACTTTATCAAAAAAAGCGGATTTAAAATGCATTCACATAGCACATTATAAAATTAATATATATATATATATATATAAAAAATAAATATATATAAATTGTTATGTTTTTTTTTTTTTTATTATTTTGGTTAATGGAAAATTTCACACTTTTGAAACTGAGAAAAAAAAAATTTAAAGTATTTAGTGGAAAATTCCTTTTTTTTTTCACTCTTTTATTTGCAGAGTTAAAAACAAATTATTATGTTGATGTTTTTTTTTTTTCAAATCAAATATATAATATGATATATGTTTCAAAGTTTATTTACATTTCAATAAATATTTCTTCATTTTTTTTTGTTTACATTAGCTTTTAAAAGTGTACATAGTTTTATGTACCAAAAAAAAAAGAAAACATTTTCATAATTTTACGAAACTTTATTTCTGTATCTGTAATTTTTATTATAGATACAAATCTCATATATCTAAATATCTAAATATCTAAATATTAGATATATATATATATATATATATATATATATATGCAAAGAATTTTCTTAAAACTAAAGGAACAAAAAAAATTACCTAAATGTTTTATTAATTTTCTTCGAAATTATTTTGTTTTCATTTTTTCGTAACACACTTTATTTTTGTTCTTTCCTCTTTATTTCAATCAAAAATAATTGTTTTCGAAATAATTTTTTATTTACAATTTACAAGTTACATGTATTATTATTATTATTATTATTAGTAGTATTATTTTTATAATTTTTTTTATTTAATTTTTTTTTGCCTGAACTATCGACAACGATTGTTCAATTAAAACTACTGAAAAAGTACCAATTTTACTTTCCAAAATAAAAATAATGGAAAAAAAAAGAAGAATACCAAGCTCTTTCATCATATTTTTGTTATTCAGATTTTCCTTCTTCTTATTTTATATATATTTTTTTTATTTTTTGGTAAATTTTCATTCTGAAAACAATGGTAAATCAAAAGAGAACCTGTTAATTTTTTGTGAGTGGAAAATTTTGTAAAAAAAAAATTTACAGTTTTGGAATATTACAAAGGTCATAATAAATATTTGTGGAAAAAAATAAAGGAATTTTTTTTGATGGTTCAACGCTAATGAGTCTTTATGTTAATGTTTTATGGTATTAAATCCTTGAAGTTTTCAATAATAATGCGAATTTAAAATTAAAATTCATAAGACTTTTATAGATTTTATTTTCCATTGAAATTGAAGCTTTGTCTTTAAATAAGAAAAGTGCAAATTAAACTAACGTTGACTGAGTCTATGTTCATAGTAAGTTCAAAATTTAAATTGCAAATTAACTTTCAATGGTTGGAACCCAACATTTTTTGTCTTATATTCTTGTCTTATATTCTTGTATTCCTATAGTCCAAATCTAATAATCTACATTACTTTGTTAATCTTTGAATTGAAACATGTCTAGAATCTGGTTATTTTATTTTAATTAATTATTCTAAAAATATTAAACTTTAATATTGTTTTTAGATTTTGTTCCATATCAATTCCTGAATATATCTATACTTTCTATTAAATTCAGAGCATTTCAACATGATATTGAGATGAAATTTTCGTCAATAAGAGAAAATGTTTTTTTTTGGCTCATATTGAAAGCGCAAGTCAAATGAAAAGTTAAGGAATTTTTATTTAAAAAAAAAATAAAAAATATTTAATATACTCTCAGATTTTTATATGAATATGTTTGCTGTGCTGGTTTAATTGTTATTGACATTTGTTCTTCAATTTTTCTTTTTTTTTTTGCAAAAATAATATTTATTCTTGTGCAACTTCTAAAGAAATACTAATTATAACAAAATAAATGTTAAGTAAAATATATTTTGCTTTTTTTTGTTAAATTATTATGCAGTTCATTTGAAAAAAGAATCACGTTTATGTTTTCGAATTTTCTGATAGAAAAAAAAAAAAATGCTTATTCATATGCATAGTAGACACACTTATTATGTACATATATGTACTTATCATACATAAATTATACGAGATTGTACAAAATTTTGTTTAAATTTTAGCAAAATATTCTCTTTGATCGTTCGTAGTTAATGAAATTGAAATTAAAAACCACAGATTTGTTAGACGTGCACTTAATAGAAAACAAATTTTTGTTAAATTTGATAGTGCAAGAACTGTTTTGATTTGATAAATTTTTCAAGCTTCAAATGAAAAAGTGGTTTGTTTAAAAAAAAAATATGAAATTATAGAGATTTTTATTTTTTTCTATATATTTATAAGTTTATACACCAACTCGATATCGAAAAAATTTAATTTGTTAGATTTTAGAATATGACATTTCCATTTTTGATTTCCTTTTGTTGATTTCTATAACTTGATTTTTAACTGTACAAATGCAAATCTTTTAAATTAATTTATCTTTTTATTCATTTTTCTTTTCAATTCAGTTTTTGAATGAATAAAAAAAAATTGATTTGTTACAATTTGATTAATTAATATTAAAGGAAAGTGACATATAATGGACACTATATTAACTTTTTAATTATGTGATTTTTTTTTTTTTGATTTAAAAATTCACCCTTGTGAAGTAGTTAAATCTTTATAAATATAAATCCTTCAATTTGCATAATAAATCATGCATTCGCAAGGAAAAAATTTATTTCTTTCGTTTTCCGCATAGAAAATTTTAAATGAATTGAATAAACAAAAAGCTTCAGTGCGTTTATGCAATGCACATATATATATATTGTTTATTGTTCAGTTTAATTCTGACCTTCATCTATAAAAAAAAAATTCTAGTAATAGTTTTTTAAGTATATAAAATTTTTCCATAAATGTACACATACGTGATTCTTTAGAATTTTTATCGTGCATAAAAATAAAATGACAGATAATGTGAATGATTCAAGGTTTCTTTTTTAAAGCACGAACATTTCTAATTACGTTGATAAATAAAAGTGCGAAACAATAATTGTCAGCTCGGTTAGAGTCATAAAAATATTGTGGATAATGGAATATTGGATAATTAGTAACCAAATAAATTATAATTTTTATTTACTAAATAATTTTTCTAATTTTTGTACTTTTAGATTCTGGAAAATTTCATTCTGCTCGCGATAAAGGCATGTATTAAGATCGCACATAAAATTTGGTTCGTAAATAAAAAGATAGATTAAGATTTGCATTATAATACAGAATAAAGTTTTTCTTTGATATAAAATTGTAATAAATTTTAAAATATTATTTATGAGATAAGGATTCTGAGATAAAGATTCTTAATAGCATTAGATATAAGTGTTACATCCAATTACTTTATTTAAAAAAAAAAAGAAAGAAAATCTATATAAATAGCATGATTGTACATATATTTAAAATTTTTATCCGATTTAAATGGTTTTCATAAAAATGCACACACAAAACAAATAAGCGGCAACTTTATTTTTTATTTTTTATATATTTATAGAAAAAAAAGAAGAATTTTATGAATTTTCGTATGTTTTTATCGTCTCTGTTGATGCGAAATATTTTCTAAAAAAGAACTTAAAACAAAATTAAACAGAAGTTATTTTATTTTAGAAAACAAAAATAAAAAAAAAAAAGTCCTTGTCCTTTTTTTTTTTTCGTTTTTAGATAAATTGGACACTTGGGACTGTCAGAAGATATTAGGAAAAATGCAACAATAGCGAAAATATAAATTTTTTTGTTACCATAACTTTTAATTCAAAATAAAACTTGTAAAATGGTAAAAGCAGAGTTCTTTAGAATTTTTAATTTTTTTTTTTTGATGTACTGTTTCAATAAATTTATTTTAGGTCATTTCAATTATTTACTATATTGCAGTGGTGGAATAAATAATCTACAAAAAATATTAAACACACAATTTTCTAAATGTTTTACGATAAAAAAAAAAACCAAGCAGATTATATTTATATTATTTTATAAAAATTAGATATAAAATTATGCTATTCTTTGAAATTTTTTTCGGAAATTTTAAAAATCTTTTTTAATATTTATGGATGACAGATATTAAAAAAAATAAATTCTTGGTACCTAGCCGATATTGAATTCATCTAAATTTTCGAATTGATTTGAATACAAGCGTTGATTTACTTTATTGAAAATTTTGTAACCTGTTTACAAACTTAACTTAGTTCTTGTTTTAAACGGAAACATGTTTATTTTTATCAATAATCCTATTATATATTAAAAAAAAAAAAGAAAGAAGTTCTATTTCAATTCCTACAAAATAACATTTGGAATTTGACACAATCATTTGTAAAAGAAAAAAAAAAATTAAGAAAAATCAATAGAACCTATTTAGGTATATATTTAATTTCAAAACCAATTTATAATTTGTGTTTAATGTAGTGAAAAATAACCTTACTTAACTTTGATAAGGAAGTAACAAGAAACTAAACTTTTACCCTAACCACGTAATAAAAAATGTTCGTGAAAGAATGTTATTTTGTTAAAGAGAAATATCAAATTTCAATAAAATCCTTTTTTTTTTTCAAGATTCTATTATTTTATTATTCCTGAGATACAAAAATAAAATTATATGTTACGGAATTATATTTCCTTTACGTATTTTTTATTTTTATTTATTTATTTTTATTTTTCTTCTTTTTTTTTTTCGAAAAATAAATTAATGTTGTTGAAGCTTTTGCTCAAATGTACGCATGCTGAACAGCTGTTGAAAATATGTTTATGAGATTAAAGTTTATAAAAAAAAAAAAAAAAAAAACAGAAAAAAAAATTTCCTGGATAAACTTAACTGAAAAAGAAAAACAGTACAAAAAGAAAAAAAAAATTATTTTGTACTTTGTATCAATGCTTTTATTAAGAGCACTATATGTGTTTCGCTAAATAAAAAAAATAAAATAAAAAAACAAATAGTGTCAATTTCATTGCAAAGGATAAACGAAAGTATTATACCAATAAAATGTAATTCTGATATTACAAAATCCCAGGCTTTTACATTAAAAAAATATACACATATTATATATCTTTTGTTCCAATTTTTTTTTTTTTTTTGTATATATCGTACCTATATAATTGCGAATAAGTTTTACAATTTTAATAAAATTAGGCTTTTATTTCGACAGTTCAGAGTATTTATTTGTTACAAATTACAGTTTTGACAACTGCAATTTATATTAATCGTTTACTTATAGCTAGATTATTTATACTTGAATATTATTTGTTTTAAACAATTTGGTCACTTTTAATTATAAGATACATTTTAATAAAAATATATTTAAATTTAAATTAAATTTTATGTAGTCTCAGTAAATTAGGATAATAAAGTTTCTTAGGTTCGAATGAAAACAATTATTTTTGATTGCACATGAAAAACAAAATACTGAGGTTACTCAGCAACTAAAGATGATATTGATTTTTGGGAATTGGAAATTTTCTCTTCAAGTTAAAAGTCGTTCTTAAATTATTTGTTTTGTAATTTCAAAGACCCTTAAAACATAATTTACCTGGACTGTTAATTAGAAAAATTGGTTTTTTTTTCCATTTATCTCTAAATAAAGTTCCTAAGCTTATTTAAAAAATGGTATTTGAATTACATAAATTTGAATAAATTACATAAATTTGAATAAATTACATACCAAAAAAAAAAAACAAAATTTTAATTCTATTATCTTGTTTTTTTTTTAATTGGTCAGGTCATCTTTCCATAAAACACAATTTTTAAATTTAAATAATTTTCTATGGCAAATATTATATATTCCAAAAAAAAAGAATATTAAAAAAACATGAAAAATTACCTATCAAAAATATGTTAATCATATTATACATATATTTAAAAAATTAACCTCTGACCAGGAAAAAACAAATTTTTTTGTTTTTTTTTTAGGTAATTACGTTTATCCAAATAAATATGCAGTCTCATAAATCTTTTAATATTATGTTTTAAATACGTACATAATTAATTTGTAAATTAAATAAAGCGCTAGATAAATCAGTTGTAAACCAATATCTGATGAAAAAAAAATTTTTATTTTTTTTATTTTTCCATATACATAATTATTTAGTAAGCTGTACAAAATACTGTACAAAATAATAATAATATACCGTAGTACTACATATAATTTGAATATTTAAAAGAAAAATCCTTTTAATGAAACAAAAATTCAAAGTTTTTTATTTTACTAGACCGAAGAATTTATTAAGTATAACGAGAATATTGGAAATTTTATAATGTTATAACTTAATTTATTTCGATGGGGGTTTAGTATTTTGTTTTTACTGATGTGTACTGTGATACTGTGTAATGATTATTAAAAGATTCGCACCTATTTGTTTTTTGCGGAACTGTGAAATTCTTTCCATTTATCAAGTATGAAAAGTGATTTTTGAAGTGGAAATTTCCATTTTTTTTCCGGAAATATTTCTAGGTGCGATCAAAGTATTACCTCAAATAATTTCGTTAAAAATTATTCATACGAACAAAACTCTTGATTTGATTTTTGTTTCTTATCTTATGAATGTGTTATTTATCATCTACCAATTCTGGTTGAAATCAATCAAATTTTTATCTTTGAGACGCAATGTTGATGCAATTAACTATAATTTTCGCAATTTGAATGATGTCTGAATTTTCGTTTCTCTCATAAAAAAACGCTTTTGTAAGCTTTGAGAAAAGAATTTTGGCTCTAAACAAGGCCTACGGGTTAGCCTATTATTTAAATCTAGCACCACTAATTAAATGTTTTAATTCAATTATACTACTTTATTGCTTGAATATTGATTCCACGATGTAAGTTAATGCACAAGATTTTTAGTCTTCTTTTCTTAATTGGATTTCATCATTCTTATAATGTTGCAAACAGGTTGGTGTCATTGGTAAATATTCCTGGAATTTCTTTATTGTTGTGCATGCTGATGTGGGGCACTTCAAGAATCCTGAATTAAATGTGATAACCGCTCTTTACACACTCAAATCACAAAGTCCTTTGGAGTAGCATGTAGCTCTGGATTATTAAATTTTACAGAAGACATAAAAACCATTTTTATTCTTTTTTTTGAACATGTATAAAAAAGGCTCGGAAGCAAATAGCATTTAATTAACACATTTTCCCAAAAATATATGCGTACCTGCATAAATTAAAATGTTAAAAATAGAAATATTAAAATTTTATTTTTTATAAATTGCCCTCACATCAATTCATTATTAATTTTAATCAAGAACGAAATGTCAAATTGAAAAATCTATATATATATATATATATGTATATACATATATAATTCATATAAACTTTATGTACAATCTTAAACTAGAAATATCTATTTTAACTTTTGTTCAGCAAAAGGACATTTTTAGCTATTAAAACATCATTAATTTTAATTTAAAGTAAAAAAAAAACATTTTTTTTTCAATCTTTATTGATTTTCATGGCTCTGTTTAATGCTTTCATTTATCAAAATAAAATAAAAAAGAAAGAAGAAAATGATCCTTTTTTTTTGTTATAAAGAAGGATATTTAAAATTGAAAGTAATAAAATTCTTTGGTTTACTTATGTAGTTCATAGAAAGAAAAAAAAAATTTTTTTTTATATTTTCCCCAATTTAACAAATTTAACAAAAAAAAAAATTAAAGAAAAATATTTTTTGAAAAATACCTTAATGCCATATTTGATGAAGTGAATTAATTAATTTTACAAGTTTTTCTTTTTTTTTTATTATTATTTTGGCAGGAATAAAATTTGTTTTTTTTTTCTCAAAAAGGACAAGAACCAAGTTTGCCAACTTTAAAATTATGTAATTGTTTTCTTCTGTTAATATAGAAATGGCCATTTCTTTGAATTATATATTTATTTTGCAAGTTTCTGTATAATAATATTGACGTCCCGTCTGCCAGTTATGTCATTTCAGTAAACCATTTTTAATTTTACATTTACAAGACATTTGTTAGTACCTCATTTTATGCATTAGATATACTAGAAAGAGGTTAAACTTAAAGGAATTTTTTTTGTAACATTTCCAAGCCTAATTTTTCTTTATTGATTGCTCAACGCAATTATAAGCTGAATAATTTTATTTTCAATTCAATTCAATTCTTTATTTATTTTAATATTAGATGTATATACAATAATTTAAAATTTAATTTTATTCAGAGTTTAGGACTCATGCCTCTTCTTCTGAGATATTTTTATTTACAATATTATATGCGAAAGAATTTAATATTATTACATTTTAAGGAAAATTTTTAGTATTTCAAAACCTTATGAATCTTACAGTAATCTTAAACTAAAAATCAAAAATTAAAAAATTTAAAAGGAAATTTTTTTTATTTTATTTTGCATTTGATAGATGTTTATATATATATGTTGAATATATTTTATCTTTTCATGCTAGATACATATAGTAAGACGTAATAACGATAATAAAATTTCAAACCTACACATTTTTTTTTTATTTTTCCAAATAAATTTTAAATAAAATTTATCTCTTATTAAATCAGCAAAGGTATAACTAAATCAAGCTTTGGTTTTGTTTATGTAATTTAGAAAAACAAATCTTTTTCTGCAAGCGTATTTTTTTATATATATATATATATAAATTTTATTTTATTTTTTTTATTTTTTTAACAATATATTTCCATTACTTAATATTTTATAAAAATAAAAAAAATAAAATAAAAAAAAAATTAAAAAAAACAACAAGAAAATAAATTACTAAAATATAGCTACTGGCAATTCATTAACTTTAAATTTTACATTTATTTTTCTGCATGGACAGCCTGGTATTTTACGAAGATGCGAAAAATGTAATAAATGTGAATAATAAAATTTTAAGGTTTGTACAATTTAGTTAAAAAATTATCTTGGAAATGTAAAAGAAAAAAATGTTCACACATAAAAAATGTTTCTTTATTTATTTTTTCCAGGAAATATGTTTTCCCTGTTATGCTTTTAATTTTATGTTCATTATTAATCATTACCATATAATTTAGAATTTTGGAAGTGATAATTTAATATAATTCAGGATTAAATTTTGAAAAACCAAAAATTTTTTAATCCAATATTATTTTGTTAAATGATGGTTCTTGGAATCAGTATACTGATCGTACCTTTTTAGACACAACATTTTCTAACTGAAAATGTTTTAGAAAAAATTCTAGCAAAATCTATTAAAAATATAATTCTATGATACAGAAAACATGATAAAATGGAGTCGATTTTCCTTTTAAAAGTCATTGGTCCTATAAAAATAAATATTAGAAAGAAATCCATCATTAAATTGTAAATTTTTTTTTTTCTATGAATTCTTTTACCATATTTTTGATGTGGTTATAAAATGGAAATAAGCAAATAAAAAGAATTTATATTGTGTTATTTGCACGTTATAAAATATAAAAATGTACCTTGTTCACATAGAGAACAAATTATTATTGTGCATAAATGTATGAATGGAGAAAATACGTCTAGCTAGGGTGTCCTGATGCTTAACGATTTGGAAATGATAAAAAAAAGGATCTTTGATTTGTTCGTTTTAACAATTTTCTTCTTTTTTTTTTTTTATATATATTTTTTCTCATTTTTCGTTCACTGCAAAAAAAAGAAAAATTTAATCAAATGGAAATGATTGTCTAACCGTAAAAGTTTTATTATTTAAAATAAATTATATATTCCGTACTATTTATATAGTTTAAGAATAATTTTCCAATTTTTATAAGTGATAAAAATAGTTTGATCCATCAGAGAATCCTTCAAGAAAATATAAAACAAAAAAATAAAAAATCAAAATTTTTATTAATCTAATGGTGATATTTTGATTACCACATACCTTGAACGAACATATATCACCTGAAAATTGAGCATTTTTAAATAAAAATGTTTTTTTATTTTTTATTTAAACATTTTATTATTATTGTTATATTTTTTTTTTTTTTTGAAGGAGCTGGCCATTTTCTTTAGGTTTTTGTACTGTATTTTCTTCTTTGATTTTTATGACAATATAGATCTTAAGAAGTTAAGCATCATCACTAAGATTGGATATTTCTATAATTTAAATTTCTGAAATAGAATTTTGTTTAGGTAGTATGATACCATTTTCTTTTCAATCTAAATATAGTATCCTTTATTTCAAAATATTGTTTGAAACTACATACACATATTATATAAAATCATTTAAAACCCATTTAAGATGTGTTTATATAAAAAATTATAGAATTTTTACAATTCTGCTGCAAATAGAACAAAATAATATTGAAAGTGGATGAAACGGATATGTTCGAATATGTGCAGAATCGATTTTAACAATTTGTAGTAATCCATTATTTTCACCTCAATTTACAATTTATTTCCTCTTAATTATTCATTCAATGTCGAGATTTGCCTGCTTTTAAGGATGTTTTGACAATAACATTAATTTTTTTCTTTAGGCCCATTATAACTGCAACATTTTGATTCACAATATTATTTACATATTCATTGAATGCAAAATTCAAATGTGTTTTCACGATAATAATTGAGCCAATAATTACGTATAATTATATAGTACGTGAGCGAATAAAGTTTTAATATTATCTTCTTCTAGCTATATATTCTTTTTCTAGAATAACATGAATAAAATAAGTGAAAATAAAAAAAAAATAAGATAAAAATATCTCAAGTCTTTTTTCTGTGTGCAATTTAAAAGATTTTTTGGCAATTTAAAAGTAACATTTTTTTTTTTCAATATTCTTTCTTCGAACATGAAACGATTTGGTATATAAGATACCTATCATAAGCAAGTCAGCTAAAATAAAAAATAAAATTGAAAACAAAGACATTTAAAAACAAAAAATAGGAACTGAAAATATAAACAAATTGATTTTTTATACAATTTACTAGGAACAGTGTGTGGTTAAAATTATATTTATAAGTGGAGCAAATACTATTTCTAGACATATTATATATATTTATAAGTTTTTGTATCGTAACTTACGTTTTTGTATCGTAACTTATGTTTTAGAGAATCATTCAGACTCATAATTTTTATTTTTAACATTTTTAGCACATTTTACGATAGACATTTATGATTACTTTATAAGCATTTCTGTTGAATCTAAGTAATCAAAATAGTAATTTTTCAATAATTAATTGTTTTTATATAAATTATTCTTATGTATCAGCTGTGGAAATAATATTTGATCTTTCTTATCTAATATTATTGGGAACTTCAGCTGTTTTCGAAAATTAAATTATTAAATAAAACAAATCATATGATTTTTGTTATTATTTTATATTTTATTTTCATTTGATTTCTTGCAATATTTCGGTGTATATATCTACCACCATTATCAAGCCTATTTAAAAAATACTAAAATTAGAGATTGCAAACTAAGTTTCAAAAATAATTAGAATTTAATAGATATAATATAGGAAATATATTAATTTTCAACTTACTATCGTTTTTTAAAAAATTACTATTACAAAATACGTTAAAAATAAAATCTAAACATTGAAAACATTTTAAATAAATAAATTAAACTACATAATTTGTGAAAAAAAAAATTTAAAAATCTACAGACAGCTATATACACTAACACTAAATCTAAAATTGACAAATGCACAGGAGTAGTTTATAAAATGGAATGTACTGACCCAAATTGTAATAAAATTTATATAGGAGAGACGAAGCGTGACGTAAAAGAAAGAAGGAAGGAACATCGAAGAAACTACAATAAAGCCACAAAAAATAACAAGAAACCAACACCAACAACAGCTTGCCCCGACCAAGCATTTGACAACAAACATATATTTAATTTTGACAAGCCAATGATTTTGCATAAAGAAAAATCATTGGCGAAGAAGAAAAAATATCGAGGCTATGAACATCCAATTACACAGAAACAATGCTGTAAACTATAAAACGGACACCACCTATTTAAGAAATGGATATAAAGAAATTATTGATAATATTAGGAGAACAAGATGTATGACGTAGCAAAACCAAAAAACGAAAATTGTTATCGTCCAATTTGTTTTGATTTTTTGAATTTGTTTAATTAGTTGTAATAAAATGTTTAACGAGTGCAGTTCTTTATTTATTTAATTTATTTTATTAATTCTGTGTATTTTAATTTTTTTTTTTTTTCACAAATTATGTAGTTTAATTTATTTATTTAAAATGTTTTCAATGTTTAGATTTTATTTTTAACGTATTTTGTAATAGTAATTTTTTTAAAAAACGATGGTAAGTTGAAAATTAATATATTTCCTATATTATATCTATTAAATTCTACATATTTTTGAAACTTAGTTTGCAATGTCTAATTTTAGTGTTTTTTAAATACGCTTGATAATGGTGGTAGATATATACACCGAAATATTGCATGAAATCAAATGAAAATAAAATTTAAAATAATAACAAAAATCATATGATTTTTTTTATTTAATAATTTAATTTTCGAAAACAGCTGGAAGTTCCCAATAATATTAGATTAATTGTTTTGTTGAAAAAGTAAAAAAATTATAATTATTGTATGAATTTAATATGTAAAATATGCAAAAGTTCTCTATCAAGTGTTAATGATTTTATCAGCTGCATTAACTTTCAGTACAAATTATTTTTAACTTAATATCTCACATATATCTTAATAATTGGCAAACAAACATTGAAAGGAAATTATCTTAATTTTTTTGTTTTTCATTTTCATTGAAAGAAAACACCTGTATAATAATAAAAATTTATTTTATAAAAAAAAAAACATATAACACAAAAAATTTTTGGAAGGAATAAGATTTTCGTATCAAAGTGGAAAAAATATGATTTTCCAAAAAAGTTATTCCGGAATTTCCTTTTAGTAGAAAAATAAAAGAAAAAAAAGTAGTATATACAAAACACCAAACGTATCCTTGTGTTTTTTTTATTTGTATTTTTTTTTTTTTTTCAAATTTGTAAGTCAGGTGAAAAAAAAAAATTGTTTTTGTGATTGTCTAAATTGACAAGAATAATAAAATCCTTTTTGTCATATTATTTTATGATTTTTTTTTCTAACGACATAATATAAAAATATATGTTTGTATAGAAATATTTCTGATTTTCTTATGATATTTTTTTATTGATTTTTGTTTTAAATTTCTAAAAATTCTATCATTAAAGTAATTTTAAAAATTATAACAATATATAGTTATTTTATTTAGTAAAATTATCTTGAAATCAGTATTTTTGTCAGATCATAGCGTGTGAATGTATTTGTATATATTATCTTTCAAGATAAATGTAGGTATATTATATAATATTGATGGTTATATAAGAAAAAAAAACCTTATTAAGTTTTATGACACTTTTCACTTATTAATATCAGATTATTTGTTGAACTTAAAATTTTCATGTTTTAATATTAGATTGTGTTTTATAATTTGACTTTTTTGACTTTTAAACTCTTTTAAATGGAAAACTATACGAAAAATCGAAGTAGATAGTAGTAAGTAAGAACTATTTGCATTAAGTTCAATTTGAGCGAACGTTCTGACCAGAGGCGGATTTTAACAAGTTGAGGCCCTAGACAAAAATTCATTTTTGTGGCCCCGCTTTAAATGTTTTATTGCGTTTTTTTTCCATGGCATTTTCGATGACAAATTTTGACAAAAGAAAGAAAATTTTTGACTGGTATATTTTATTAGAAATTATTTTAGCTTATTTATAATTTTTGTTTTCGTGATTTATTTTTTGAATAATTTACAATTAAAGAGTCGTAGTTAATTTTTTTTATTAGTGGCCATGATAGCTAAGTGATTCAGTTTTATTTGGAATATGTTCAAATTCTTACACTTATAGTTATACATAACTTGTATTTTGTGTATCATAGTATTATATATTTTATTTTGTAAAGAATACTAAAATCCAAATAAACATACATAATATTTCAGCTGTACATAATTGAATTTGAGACCTCAAAAGGTAAACAGTGAAAAATTTAAACATGATAAAGTTTACAACAAAAAAATATTTATAATTTAAAAAAAAAAATAAAATGAACAAAAGTCTTGTTTTTTTTTTTAATTTATAATTTTTTTTTTTATTTTCGGAGGCCCATATAAATCCGAGGCTTTAGGCAAATGCCTAATTTTCCTACAGTAAATCCGCCGCTTGTTCTGACACAATTTGCTTAGCTTATTACGCATTAAATCTTCGGCACGACTAATCTTATCTGATTCAAATGTTTCTAAAATTTTAAAGATATTTAAAAATGTGCGGAAATTGAACTCATGTAATCAAGTATACTATCAAGTACTATAAACAAGTATTATTGAAAACTTCGAAGCTAACTACAAATAGAGAATTTTATTAATTCGTTTCTAATTTCAAAAACAATCGAAATCTTTATGCTTAAATATCTAATAAATCACGAAGTGTGGCAAGCCATAATGGACCGTAAATGAGAATTTTTCTAATATCATTAACGATTAATAAAACAAATAGAAAATTCTTTATTTTATAAGATTTAGAAATCTATTTTCACGTAAAGCAAAAAAAAAGAAACCATTAATGAATTTCAGCATATTTTTTAAATCCTTAACAAAATAAAACCAAAGGAAAAAAAGATACTTTTCCCAAAGGAAAAATTCATCATTTCTGTGTTTTTTTTTTTTTACAAAGAAAGAAAAACAGTTTTAGAACAACAATACAAAATTTTGGTATATTAAAAACATTTTTATGGAAAGTTATTATTTTCCCTTTAGCTATAAAAAAATCACTAAAAAGATACTTATATCCATAAATTTAGTGATTTTCTTTCTTATTTTTTATTTTATTTTTTTGTTAGTTATAAGGCCTTAAAAGATAAGAAAACATATCCTGAATA
This sequence comes from Hybos culiciformis, assembly GCA_964007475.1. Taxonomy (NCBI): domain Eukaryota; kingdom Metazoa; phylum Arthropoda; class Insecta; order Diptera; family Hybotidae; genus Hybos; species Hybos culiciformis. The sequence continues at coordinate 2,972,771 of OZ023275.1, forward strand.
TACAGTTTAATGTCCAAAAAAATTTATGATGAATCTATTTATGTTTTTTTGAAAATTAGAAAAGAAAATTACTTATATAATAAATAATATATATATTTTTTTTTGTAAAAAAAAAAAATACAACATTAACATAATTTGAAAAAGTATAGATGAAAACATTATCAAATTATTCAAACTTGCTTAATAGGAGAAAAATTTTGAATAAATTTTCCTTTTCATTTTTTTATTTATTTCAAAAAAATTAGCTTATGTAATTTGAAAGAAAAATTCCTTAAAATTTAAACTAAAATTTAAACGATATTCAATATATTTATGCACTCACTCCGTAAAGCGTAATATGATTTTATATCACTTATATTAATATCTGGTAAATACCATTGAGCATATTTTATTATTGAATAAATTAAACAAAACTATACTATGTAATTTATTATTTTCACACAAAATTCATATTATTTAAAATTTGATATTACATATATGTACTTCTTAAGAATTATATATTTTTTAAAGAATTTGTTGTTATTGAAAATATTCCATCTATTTTTTTTTTATTTAAGATTATGTTATATAGACATTATCTTTTCTTGTAGAGAATAAAATTGAAATTTTGTCTATACATATTTAAAAAAAAACAAAATCATTTAATTTTAAATTAAAGATTCATATATGTCACTCCTGAAAATTTTAAAGTTTAATTTCCACAAAAAATACTTTTTTTATACAATTTTACATGCGGCAACATAATTTAATTTAAAATAATTTTATATAACCTAAATTTAATTTATCCAAACCACGAAAAATTAACAAATTAAATATGTTTTGAACATTAGAGTGGTCCAAGTTTCTGGGTTAATTTGAGTTATGATGTTATCGAAATGAATGAGTGTAAATCAACGAATTCCAAAATAATGTTTATTCAATGTTTATTTACTTTGTAGGCCTTTTTTCTCTTCTGAACCGTTCTTATACATGAATACAGTGTATATAATTAAATAAATAAAAAAATTTAAATAAATTTTTGTTTGAATTATAAGTTTTAAACTATAATATGTATATAATGATAAATTAATTTATTAATATTTTATTAAAGTTTCATTTTACTGTACATAAAAGCTTAAACAAATAAAACTTTTTGTCAATACTTTTAATTCCTTTAATGATGTCAAAGAATTTAAAATGATGTCCTTTGAACTTTTAATTTGAAACAAACTGGAATTTGATCAACAATAAAAAAATATTTGAAAAAGTACTTTTTCAACTGTGCGTGACTTGGAATAATCTTAAAAAAATTATTGTACGTAGACACATAATATGAACATAAACAACATAAAAATATATTATAAATCTTTTGCGCGTAAAAAAGTGTTAATAAAATAGAGATTTTTATTTTGTTATTAAACCTAATTGATTTATATAAAAATATAAAATATAATTTTTTAATTTTTTTTATGTAATTTAACGTTTAATAAAAATATAATACAACAGTTCTATAAATAATTGATTTATGATCTTAAAAATTTCAGCCTGTCTGGAAAAAAGGAAAATTATATGTACATATGTATATACAAAAAATTTACAAAAAAAAGTTTGTAATTGTTTATATTTTTTATGTATGTAGGTAACATCATTTTCTATGAATTTGTTATTACTACACTATCCTTGAATATTGTTATCAGCTCGATTTTCTATGTTTTTTACTTTCATTCAAAAATACCATTGTTTGTGATTAGTAGTGAAGTTAAATATAATTGAATATAATTGAATATAATTGAGTCTAAAAAGATTATCTTTTTTTTTTAAAACATATTTTCAAAATTTAAATTTCATAAAAAAAATTTTTAGTTTGACAAAAATAGTGTATGAGAAATCTGACTTTAAAAATTAAGTCTGTTTTAATTGTAACATTAGAAACTCTGTTACTTCGTTACTTGTGGGGCTGATAGAAAATTTCATCTTATTTGTAGAAGATTCAATATTATTTTATTCTTTTTAAAAAACTTATTTTATTTATTTATTGTTGAACATTAATTCTAGCAATTCTTTAAAGCGCCTAAAGGCAAACTAAGAAAATAAAACAAAATAATTGAAAACTAAGTTGAGAGTCATCGAATTTAAAATTCCCAATAAAAACATTATGTTAAACAATAACTTTATATGTAAATTAAATTGTTTTTTTTTCATGCCAAATAAATGGCTGTAAAATTTTTTTCATACTTTATTCATCATTATTGTCATGAGAATTCGGAAAATAAAATTAAAAATGTAACAATTTCCATCATATAAGTAAAATGGTAATTTTTTTTATGTAATAAAAAAGAACAAAAAAAAATAAAAGTAGATTAACTTTTTTTTTCTTTTTTTTAAATATTGGTTTTGAACAATCATGTAGTTTTCAATTATTTATATCATGCCAATATAAATTTATGTTTTATTTTAGCTTTATATAATTTTTTTTTCATTTAGCTTTAATGGTAATGATATATTTTAAAAGTTATTATTTGAATCAATTTTTTTTTTTTGAAATATGAATTGTAAAGGCCTAAGTTCGTTTTATCAATTTACAAAATAAGAGCATCTATAAATCCTAAAATCTAGCTATGAATCAATGAGACGAATTTTGAGTTAAAATTATATGTCATAAAGAATACAGGATTAAATATTCAGTCTATTTATTTCCTTTAGGCTATTTTTATATAAAATAGACAAGTTAAACAATAAAATTATACTTAGTCCAGAGCCAAATTAAGTTGATTTGCTATATAATTGCTGTTATAATATGAAATGTCTACTATACCTTGTGATATCAATTGCACGATATTATAAAGGTTCAGAAAATAAAAAAAAAATCTTATGTCAAAAATAGAAATAAATGAAATATTTATAAAATCTTGATCTAGATCTGGTAAAATTTATTCCTCTCTAATGAGTTCTTTATACAAAAAAAAATAACAAAAAAAAAACAAAAAGAAGAAAATTATATACTATATATGTGTTAATAGTTTCAAATATAAATTTTATAATGATTAACAATTTTGTTAACAAAAAACAAAAAAAAAAAAGTCTAAATAAAATGAGGATAATAAATTAAATGAAAACAATTTTTGTTTTAGAAAAATTCACATCACAGACAATTTTACACAAAATTTATTAAGTCTGAAAAGTTTTTCCATTAAAGAAATTATGGAAATACTTTTAAAAAAAAATATTTCATTTCTTCATATAATAAATTTTAAGAAATAAAAAAAAAATAAATAAAAATAATAATAACATTCATTATGGAAAATTCATGATGGTTAATTTATGTGATTTTTTGTTCTTTCTTCTTTCCATATATTGTTAACCAAATAATTAGATTTAAAGTATGTCAATCTCGGTTGCAATACAGTTGATAATCAAAATATTATCTGAATTAAAATGCGGTCGACCCGTCTCTCATAATTTTTGAACTTTAATGTTTGATATTTTTGTTATAAGTTATCGCAATGATAAGACAGTGAAAGTATTATGTATTGAAGAAATTTTATATTTATGGGTAGTTCCACGGAAACAGGCGAAAAACTAAATAAAAAATGTAAAAAAAAAAAATTATTTTTGAGACTTAAATCAGTATTTGTTAGATGCTTCAAATAATTTCGAACTTATTCTCAAAGGGAACACCGCATTTTTCGAATTTTTCGATTTTTCAAAGAATTTGTACCGAAAAGTCATTCCCGTGTAAGCAAACGAACCACGAGAATGACACCACGGTAATGACAAAAAAGCTTTTTTTCCTTAATTTATTGGAAAAATTTCGAAATATTTAAAATTCTTAATCAATTAAATTAAAAGAAAAAAACAGAGAAATCTAAATAAAATTGATTAAAAAATATTTTTTATTATTTCAATTAAAAAAACACTTACCACGGTAATGACAAAATAGGTGTGAATTATAGACAATTTTGAAATAACTGTTCACTACCGGTTTATTTTACTCAATTTAAATATCACAACCAACAATATCAAGAAAAAATGTATTTACTTAGCCAACTGAAATCGTGATTTTAAATTATATTAATTGTATTAATTTTTTTTCACATAATTCACAAAAGGTTTGAAACTCTTACTGACACGGTAACACTAATAAAATAATAAAAAAAACCAATTAGAACCGTACTTTCTCAACTTTTTTTAAATTTTAGAGAGCCTTTCATATATTATTTTTTTAATAATAAAAATTTGTGAAGTATTTATTGAATATTAAAATAACGAATTTTAATTTTGAATACGAAAAAATTACTTAGTAACAGCCACGGGAATGACAAAATCAGTCTTTATTCTGCAATTTTTGCTAATAACAGTAAATATTTACATATTTTTTTTATTTGTCCTAAATGGTAATAATTCATATAAAGTATTTTCAAGATTGGTATTTTTAATATTTATACAGTTTGCCCAAAAAAGTTTGGTAACATCGAATCGGCCAGTTTCCGTGGAACTACCCTTATATGTACGATAATCCTGTTATTAAACTTACTTGATGTTTTCTTATAATATCTATAACCTACATTTGTATAATTTTTTTGTAAATTTATTTATTTATTATTATAAAATTATTAACAAAATTAAAAATAAACTTTTAAGAAAATGAACTAATTTTATTTGTACCCACAAATAAGCACATCTCATATTTTATATATAAATGTTTTGTGAAATATGACATTCATAGAAACATTTATATATAAATATATTATAACAACACAGATATAAAAATCGAAAAAGTTTGTAATACAATTATTGTGGAAATATTTTATTCTTTTGAATTGATGACATAAAATTAAATATTTCTAAAGTTAGTTTATGTTATTTTAGTTTTAACATCTGCTTAAATTTTTTTTTTTACATCATAATTCTTGTATGTCATGAAGTTAGAATTTATACAAATATGTATGTGATTCAATAAACGCCAAAATATTTTATTGTAATTTAATATTGAATTTTTAATAAGTACATTATAGTACAGGCAAATTGTCCAAAATAAACAAAAAAATTGCGAAGTGGCTGTAACTTTGTACAGACCTTTGAAAATGTATATATTTCAAGAAACCAAGGAGTCCCTAGCTAAAAAGAGTGTGCTGGAGTGGTCATGCTTGACCCTTTGCGGCACATGTAAATAATATTATTTTGTATTTTTTTTTTGTAAATTACTATCAATATAGACAAGTTTGGTAAATTTAGCATCCTAAGATCTTAAATAATAAGGTGAATTACTATAATTTTGTTTCTATTAATAATATTGCTGAAATGATCAGAAAATGCTGTTTTATTCGAATAAATTCGATTTCTCGAAAAATATATTTTGGTTTTTAAAAGTTTTATATTATAATACAATTGCCGAAAAAAATTTTTATGAAATTTTACCGCCCATTATTTGCCGCCCGACGATCGAACTTAGAGTGCCTATTTGTAAATCCATCATTGCTCCTAAGTTTTAAACAGTTTAAACATAATTATTTTGTGCTTAGATACATATACAAAGTATTTGAAAAACTTGATTGTCAAATACTGGGTCGAGCACACTATTGAATGCTCGGGACTCATCGGATTCTTCAAAAGAATGTGTTTGTGTATGAGTATAGAAAGTTGCAGATACTTTGCAATTTTTTTGTTTATTTGATGATTTTTGATTTAATTTGCCTGTACTATTATGTGTAATAACATAAAAGATTATTTTATATATTCATTTTGTTAAGAAATTGTTAATATAACGATAAAAAGTTACGCCTATAAGAATATTATCGGATTGAAGTCATTTGCTTTAAATTTTAATCCTTATTAAAACACTTTTGTTAATGATTTAATATAAAAATAAAAGCATTCTTCTTAAGCTTAAAATTATGTTCGAGCTTAAAATTATATTTTACTTATATGTTTTTAATCATAAATGCACATTATTGTTATTTCACGCTTTGAACACATACATCATAATTATATATACTAATCGTTGAGAAAGAAGCCACAAAGTGGAAAGTGTGCTGATGAAAAAAAAAAAAAACATATCAACTCAATAAATCAGTATTAATGTTGTTGAGGGTTCTTAAATTATAATAATCTTTGCATATTATAATGAAAAATAAAAAAAGAAATTATGAAAATTTATGAAATAAATTTATTATCAATGTTACTCTTATAAATAATAACACCAGATGTACATAGTACTTATTAACATTAAGTTTATTTTATATCCTTTAACAAAGTGTATAGCTTTTAATTTAATGTAATCTACTAATTATCACAATTTTGATTCTTATGTCTTAACACTTAATATAATTAAACTAATAACATATATAATATAGGTACTTATAATTAAATACCATAAAATTATGTAATTTTAACCATAACTTCATGTTTATAATATATATTTATTTATAATATAAATTACGAATAATTGCGTTTAGTGTTTTTATTTTTATAGAAGTAAAAATCACCATTCCAATTCACCAGGACAATATTTATCAATCAAATTTTGATAATAAGGCCATAGTTCATCAATATCAGGTACAGTTTCACTTTTGGTATAAAGATCGTATTGGCTAAAATATGAAAACAGATTTTTAATTTTTAGTAAATCATTTTTGCCTCAGAGGTTATTATTATGAAATTACTATTAGTGCGTTAGAAATTAAGGAACGTCCTGGTTTTAAATTTTATTCTATTTTTAGTCAAATGCTATGTAAAGTGCAAATTTTATCAATCAATCTTTTCATATAAATTTGAAATATTTAAAAAAGATAAAATGTAATCTAATTGAAAATTTTTATTGTCCGCTTTTCGCACACATTGATTTGAATATTCAGCAAAATGGGTTAAATTAGTAAAAATAATAAATCAATTAAAAAATGGAAGGCAGAAAACTTAAAATATCCGCATTATGTAAATTGTGCAAAAAACTGTTGTTGATAAATAAATTTGCGCTAAAAAAAATTGGAATATTAACACTAATTTTTTACTTTGTTGTGAAAATAGCAAATTGATAATAATATTTTATTGCGAAATCTTTCGGCCTATAAATTAATTTAAATAAGTTGATAACCCAATGGCATATAAACATGCAGTTTATCTATAAAAAAAAAAAACATTTTCTTGTCTACCTCTCATTAGTAAAGGAAGTCATTCATGTTTTTTTTAAGCGTCAGCTTTTAATACAATCAGTGCTATGTTATGCTTATCTGGCCAAATGACAATTCTTTAATTAACATATTGACTTACTTGAATATCAAAACCCATTTTTTTGTTTCTTCATCTTCAGCCGTACATAAATGTTTATAATCTTCACCAGTGTGCCATGGATAGAATGAATGATATCTAATAATATTACAGCCAATATCTGGTAATTTTGTTTTGTTATGCTTTAGAACTTGATACATATATTCATCGTGTCCCCAGGACATCATTACATTGGACAAACCACAATTTTCTTTATACATTCCAAGCTTTGTGTTATAATTTCTATTATTTCCATCCATATTACCAATAAAGCTATTCTCGCGGTAAACTATTGAATTAGCCCATTTGCAGCCAACTGGAAATGTGTCGCCTACAACAGCCCATTGCGGTTCATCATAAAAAGCCATAACTTTACCTAAGTCATGAATTAAAGCTGTCAAATGAAGCCAATCTAAATTCGGATGGTCAACTTTAATTTGCTCGGCACTTTGAAATGCATGTATTATATTTGGCAAATTAATATCAGGATCTGAATGATCAACTAATTCATTTAGTTTCTCTAAAGCTTCACGTATCGTAGCTCTAAAATGATTGAATTTAAGCCAATGTTCACGCCGTCCTGAAAAAAGCATAAAAATTTTAGGTTCTGATCGACGTTATTCTGTTTGGTAGCAACTAAGTGAAAAATTTTAAAATTCGACTAACTAAAGCGTACATTGCCGTAAATCTGATATTTTTAATTGTTAGAGTAAATTTGCTTTCATATTTTTTTTTTATTTTATTAATTGATTTAATAAATTCAGAGTATTTGGTTATATCTAATACTTCCTTCAGATAATCAGATATTAATTTTATTTTTATTCTTAATTCTTTGAATTCAGGAAAATTCAAGGAATCGTCCGTTAATTGTTTTCATTTTGTTGAAATTGGTGGAAAAATAAAATTGTTGAAATTTTTTATTTTTTTAATTGTAAATAATCCTTTGTGAACAATAAAAATAATTAATATATACATTTATTTGATTTTTTCCGTATTGTGGTTGCGTAATGTTACGTAAAATAAGCAAATTTTAAATAAAAAAATATATTATGTCAAAAAATATTATTTTACAATGTAAATATTGGTATCCCGTGTACTTTTGCTGATTAAATTTTGTTTTTAAATTTTATAAAAAAAATAAAAAATTTTATCAAATTAATAATAAACCTTTGACAAATTCAACAGTTTGATTTAAATGCATTTGTCGATAAGTTTCTCTAACTCTTTCCTTTAACGGATCATTTTTATCAATTGAATAATCCCGAAATTTTGAGAACGATTTATCAGCAAATGATGGTTCTGGTCTTAATAATTCTGATGGATCTATAATATCAACCAATTCGGCTGGTGTCTTATCCCATATAATTCTCATTTTTTATATATTTTTTTGTATTTTTTTTTTATTATTATTTTATTTGTATATTAACAACTTTATTTTTTAATTTTTTTTCACTTAATTTAAGCTTCAAAAATTTGTTCAAAATTGATCAAAAATAAAATTTTCTTCTGGTTTTATAGTTGCTTGTTTTTTTTTTTTTTTGCTTCTAAGATTTTGTTTTGTATTTTTATTAATTTAATTGCTCTCAATCATTAAATTTGATAAGATTTTATTTATTATGGAATTTTTGTTATTATTATTACATCTTATATTAAGCAAACAAACGCAAAAAAATAAACATTAATTTTAATAATCTTGACTTTATTCATGTATTAAATGCGAAATGTCAAAATTGAATAAAAAAAAAAAACAACAAATACCATATTATAATTCTAAGAGGAGGCATGAAAAAGAAAAACTTATTTTCAAGAAGACTATCATTATTACATTATATCAAATTACGTCGAATTATGGGTTTCAAATTATCAATCTTCTTTTAAAATTTACATCTTTAGATATTTCTTTCTAGATCAGATATAGCTTATATATTGTGAAATGGTACTAGATGGAAAAACTTCTGAATAATGTGAGTTTACCAGAACGAAAAATATGACAATAATGTTTTTTTTGCATGGTATTACTTCTATCAGGCATCTTTAATCTTTTTTAAGAATAAAATGCTTGAAAAATATACATAAAAAAACACTCTGTTTCTTTGGTAATTTAATGGATATAATCAATTTAAAAAAAATTACTAAAATGTTTACATATAAATTATAAATTTTAAATAAAATAATTATACTATTATAGAGCCTCCTCTATAGGCAGCTAGAAAGAAAGTTTTCCACACAGAATTTTTTTATCATCAAAATAATTTTAAATTATTTAAAATATGAATAAATTTGTATGCTAAAACTTTTTATTTTATGTATATATATAAATATTTATATAGATAGTACAATTCAGAAATCAACACGTGCAAAACGTGATGTAATTTTAATCAACAATTATATAATATATAAAAAAAAATTTATATATGATCCAGTATAATAATATGTACTTTAAAGTGAAAATATTATTCCAAGATAAATTTTCACACTATGGACATATAATATTTTATTGTATACATATAATTTTTTACTGTATTTTATTTTTAAATAAAACCATATACTATTTAATGAATTTACCTTTGAAATTTTATATTATTTGACTTTTCATGAAAAAATTACGTACTTATATAATTAAGAGTATAATAAATGTAAAGCAATGTTATATTTAAATTATGACTAAAAAGTATTAAAAAATTATCATGATTGAAGTAATAATTTTATTGGACTAATTTGACTCTGATATTAAAATTATTTATTTTTAAACCAAACAATATATATTACATTTTTGGTAAACAAATTATTTTGACAGATTAATTTTAATGCCAATTTTGATCCTCTTTTTATTTTTAACATTTTTTTAAAATAATGTGTTTAATTTAAATATCTATACATTTTAACAAAATTAAAGTTGGTTTGAATTACGTTCTATCATCGGGTTATTATTGATGTTTTAATGAAAAACAGAACCGACACTGTAGTACGCATTTTACTTAACTTAACATGCAATTTACTTAACATGCAGATTGTCGTAGTTTATTCACTACAATTATTACATTGTACGTATTATTTCTATTAATTTGTTTACATATTAATTTAAATTGCATTTACTATATATAAGAAAAAATACTTCTTTTTTTAAGTTCAATTAACTGCGAGATTTATTTAAATAAATAACGTCAATTAAGTTGTATTTTTATTTTAGAAATAACAAAAAATATTTCATAATACAGATATGGTGAACGAATTATAAAAGATCCTTATCAATAATTTTTGAGGCAACCTTAGATAATTTGATAGTGTAATGCATTTTGTGTGGAAAATTCCATTAAGTAAAGAACAATATTCAGATATTATGTATGCAGTTTAGTTATAAAAATAGATTTTAAGAACAAAAGTGTAATTAAAATATAAAATTTAAATTCATAAGTAGATAATTTCGATTCAAGGACCCGCAAATTTAAGTTATGATTAGATATGACTTTCTGACCCAAGTGTTCAAACATATGTTGTCTTCAAGAAACAGATAATAATATAATCTTTATGACGTTAAAACAAATATTTATAAGAAATTTATCAAGGTCTTTAGAAAAAAAAAATAAACAATTTCAAATAAAAATTTTGCTATTCAGAACATCATCGTCAAATTCTCTTAAGCTTTATAACTTTTAAATAATTTCAAGTAAATTTTTTCAGAAATAGGTAAAGCATAAGATACACCCAATTTTATCCTCTCAATTTGATCCATGTTTTTGGACGTTCACAATTTGGAGATACCCAAAGCACATCGAAATTTCAAATTTTACAAGCCTTAACAGTACTAATATTGAGAGCTCAGAAAACCTCATTATAATGTTCCATTTCTCAATTGCCGATTTTTTATAAATTGCTGTCTAAGTTATTTGCTATGAAAATTTCTGTAATTATTTTTAATTTTCTTAAAAAATAATACATTATTAAAAAAAAAAACTTAATCTTCATTATTGATAAATCGATTTCACTATGACTGTAAATTGTTTTATTTTTTTCCGCGAAAATGTATTTTTCAAAATTGAAAAAAAATGGAAATCTTTCTTCAAAATAATGAAAATATATTGGTAGAATTTCCATTATTTCAATAAACATAAAATTCAATAAATTTTATTTTATTTTTTTGTTTTACTTTATTTATATATTTACATCAACGATGACGGCGTTATTTGTCTTTTTTCTTAAATTTATTTGCGTATTAACAGAATGACTGTATTAGACAGAAAATGATGATGATATGTATAAAATTTTTATTACAATAATTTTTTTTTTGAACATAAATTATGAAAATTCTTAAAATTGTTTATATAACTAACTACATAAATAAAATGTAATAATTGAGTCAATTTTTAATAAATAATTCTTCTAAAGTTATATTTTTTATACAATCTTAATTTATTATAGTTAAATTATTTCTATACCCTAGCCAAGTTAAATATTGTTATCATTTGATAGTAAGAGTATCCATATTTAACATTTTTTTTATGATTTTATAATAATAATATGCAACGGTTATATGTTTGATCAGAACTAAAAATTTATTTGAACTTAAACTGTCTTAGTTCAGTTGGCAATTTTACTTTTGCCGGCCTGATGCGAAGCTTATATTGATCGTTTATAAACTAATAAAAGAAAAAACTACCGTACACTAATTATTTTTATGAAAATTTGTCCTATTTTTATACTGACTTAAGATCATAAATTTTTATGATTTTTAAACTACTATGGATAATTATTAACATTGTGTAATTTATTGATTTCAAAATTAAGGGACTAATCTTGTTTTTATACAGATGTTCGAAGTTTTTTTTTTTGGAATAATACTGACGATAAGGAAAGAAATTATATTTTCATTCTATGTTGTAATCTAAAATTGATAATAGAATCTCAAAAATTAAAAAAATCCGCTTATCAATAGCCAATTTTAAGAAAATATTTATTATTGAAATATGTTTTATTTTAACTCACTATCTTGTTGGATTTTTATTTATAAAAATAATTTAAATAAGTAAATACATTATATACATAACCTGCCATTTACACAGGATGTTTTTGAAGATTGAAATTAAGATTTTTTTTTAATGTATTTTCGTAAAAATCTCCGAAATAATTATCACTGTCCAGATTAAAATCTAGATTTTAGTTTTGATTAAAATATTTTTCTAAATAAAACTATTTAAATTTTGATTTTAATTTTAAATTTATATATCAAAAAAATAAATTATATTAAATAATATTTTTTTTCGTTTCCAGTTTTTCATTTATTTATTTTTTTTATCTTTGATATTTCTATTTTAAAAATTTTTTTTTCCATTTTTTTTTTTTTCATAGAAAATAATTAATATTTTAAGCAAGATTTTTAGTCCAGACTAAAATCAAGATTTTTTCGTTTTGTACAACTTTTACACACACAGTCAAAAAAAATTTTGATTTTAATCTTCGAAAACATCCTGTGTAAATGGCAAGTAAGTTAAGCGTTTTATTTTTTCATCATAAATAAACATACTAACATTTCTTTCTATAATATTTAATAAAAATAATAATACGCACCTACGTTTACATAATATATAAATTTATTAAAGCTTTGACGCATTAAATAAATATAACTTTTCAGAAAATTATCTCATAAATAAAATACTGGATTTTTGGGGCTAAGTTTTGATTATTTTTTAAATTATAATTTTAATTGAGCATAGTTTAAAGAAAAAAAAGCATTAGAATGGTTCGAATTTCATATAGAAGCAATGTATCTTGCAGAACTTTTTAGCTTAAAATTCATTCATTCGTAAAATAAATTAATAGTATATACTAATCTCAAACTTCTTTCTTTCTTGCTTTCTCAAACTTTTTTGTCCTGATTATTATATTGCGCTAATCTTAAGTATATATTCTTCTTCGAAATGGTTCACTTGAATTAATTAATACATATTAGTACATTATTAGTGATACTACTTATAGAAATTGTTTCCATATTTGTCAGGAATTGACTTTTCATACAAATTAAAAAAAAAATTGTGTTTAAATGTTGGTTTCCACTTTGTTCAACAAAAAAAAGGAACTTTGACGAAAAATTATTTAGCTTTATCAAATCTTGTATCTTGTATCTTGTAATCTTGTAATCTTGTAAATTAAGAACATAAAAATTCTTTAATTCATCATTTAAATTATTATAAATACGACGAATTGTATAACAAAAAATATTTAAGATTTGTATGAATTCAATTCTGAATTTTTTTTGATATTATATCATTGTTTTATTATTTTTTTAAAGACAAGGAAGTCCATTTAACAGTGAGTTTTCAAAATAATTTCTTATGAAAATAAATTTAATAAAAAATCAAATTTTTGTTTGAATGTGATAATTTAAATTTCTCGGACTGTATGACACTTGAACATTTTTATACTCGCTCTTAATAATAAAGACATCAATGCGATTATTATAACATTATAATAATAAATTGCGATGACATTGAAAGTCAAATAATTTTCTATCTTCTAGGTATATTTATTTTGATAACTTTATATTATTCGAGATAAATTTAGATATTTTTATATTTTTTAATATTTACAAAAAATATATATATATTTGTATTTCATTTTGGTACATTATTTCGAAGTAAAACAGATATTTTTAGTTTATTTAAACAAAAATAAGTTCAAAAAATAACTTTGGATAAAAAAGAATATTTGATTCTTTATAAAAAATTATGAAAGCTGATGAAATTGAAGTTCTGGGACGTAAATCTGATAAGGTAAGAAAAGAATTTGCCCAATTCTTGTCCAAAAGGCGGTCAGGTCACCATGCGACAAAAAATCGTTTTTGCGTAAGAATAGTTTTAATTTCTTAGTTATAAATTTATTAATTTTATTCGTGTATTTTTAGGCGTGTCAGAACAAATTTTTCGAATTCGACTATTCAATTTCAAGATAACGTTTATTAAAAAAATTTTTAGTACCCATTTATGACAAGATTCAATATTTTGAATTGATATTATGACGATGATAAAATTATCACGAACCTAAATACATAAAACAAAAAAAAAAATAAATTTTCTTTTCTAAAAAGCCGAAAGGAATTACTGATGCAAAAAAAAATTATTAAGTAAAATAAATAATAATAAATTGCTAAAAAATCAATTCATTATTATTACTTGATAATCTCATGTTCCCTAAAGGATCGTTTAGTTGTACATTGTCGTCTAGACTTTTAATCAATATTTAGTATCTATTTTATTCAGAATAAAAAATTATCTTGACGAAAGAGGTAATTAATTTTTCTTAACTGGTTTTTCTTTTATAGGTTAAACTTTTTTATTTGTTTCTTAAAGATGGGAAAATGTATGAGAACATTTTTTTTTTTTTTTTTGTGTTAATTTTTAAGTAAATTAATGTTAAAAGAAAATTTCGTCTGATAAGAATAACTTTTGGACAAAAAATAATTTTTTTTATATGCCGGTACCCAGATAATATGAAGTTTTTGTTTTAGATAATATATCTAAATAGTTTTCCTAACTTTAATTTTAGTTTCATCAAAATTAGTTAAAAAATATAGTAAAGATTTGTAAATGATTTTATGAAACTTATGATGACTATCTTCTTAACAGTGCCACCAGTTTTTTTCTTTATATCGAATAAAACTTATTTTGTCGATTTTGAACTAAAAACATTTGAAACATGGGCAACATTATTGGTTAGATTCACTAACTTAATAGAGTCATATATACATGTATATTTAACTTTTTAATTGGATTTTCCCCTTTAAAATTTTTTATTACAACATTATTGTTATCCCAAAAAGAGAACCGCAAAAATATTTCTTATGGTAATAATACTTTTTTGTTTTTTTTTCCAGAATATAAATAATAATTAAAATTTCCTAGAAAATGTTATCATATGAAAAGAAATTTCAAAGTCTGCGTACA
Organism: Hybos culiciformis; assembly: GCA_964007475.1. Lineage (NCBI taxonomy): Eukaryota > Metazoa > Arthropoda > Insecta > Diptera > Hybotidae > Hybos > Hybos culiciformis. Next base: position 2,987,950 of record OZ023275.1, read on the forward strand.
TCATTAACGAAAATGAAAAAAAAAAAAATTCTTCAGTGCGGAAAATTCAGTTATGATTTTTCTTTTCTTTTTTTTATAATTATTATTGACTCCGTTTACCCTTCAAAAAGAAAAAAAAAAAAGAAAAACATAACTACCAAAAAATCTTCATTATTAAGAGGAAAAATATTATTTTTTTTTTATATACACTTAATAATGCCTAATTATAATAAATTTCATTAAATAATATTTAATTAAAAACTTTTTTTTTTAGCCAAATTTTCTTTTACAGAAAGAGGAAGAAATACTTTTGAAGCAAAATAAGAAAAAAAAAAGAAACAATTTAATTTTAAAACCAAAAATGTGAATTTAGGGAATAATAATTTGGTTTTAAAGATATTTCAGTCATAAAAGTTTTATGTTATCAAATTAATTTTAAGTGACAAAAATTAATATCTTTTTCTCCAAATATACATATATATACATGCATACACAAACGAAACATATGTTCGTTTGGAAAAAGATATTTAATTTTTGAAGAAAAGAGATTGGATATAATTTTAATGGGGTTGAACATAAAAAAAAAAAAAAAACTATTTCATTTTATAAATAAATATTATGTATACCCGAATACCCGATTAAAATATATCTGCAAATAAGAATGGTATCATAAAAAAATCATCAACAGTTCAAAAATTATATCAATAGTATTTTTCTATTCTCACTACGCTCGCTCTATATAAACATTGAAACTAACTATTAAAATTCAGAAGCAAGGAAAAAAAATAACACTAAAATGTAATTTCACTATTTTTTTTTTTTTACGATAAAAAACATAAGCAGAGCAGTATATAATGTTTATATACGTAACATTTGCATTTCATTAGATATACATAGAATAATAAATATTATTATTATTATTTAAGGTCAATGAATCATTCAATAAACTTTGAAGTCTCACCTCACCTTATTTGTATTTTAAAAAGAAAAACAGTGTTGGTAAACATTTTTAATTCTTCGTAGCGCAATTTAAAGTCTCTTATTGATTATTTACAATGTTAATTGTTTTGAAAGGCAAGGAAAAGAGATCTAGTTTTTTCGCAGTAAAAAAATTAATATGAGGATTGAATTGAATAGAAAAATAAAAATGTTAGCCTGACTATGATCTCATTTACCATAAAATCAAAATAGTTTTATTAGTATTAGTATTTGTAGAGTTTAAAAATTAATTTTGAAATGGTTTTATTCTCATTAAGACTCGGAACATAACTTCCAAATCAAAAAAAAAAAAAGGCAATGCATTGAAACAGTTCCAACATTATTTAGTTAAATGCATTCTTTTCTATACTTTAACTACAAAAGGGAATGAAATTAAAGTTCCATTGAAATAGTTCGAGATACTGGAAAACTTGAATTCAAGCAGTATATATTATTGAGAGAAAATACTGTTGAATATACAAATAGAATATATTTAAATAATATTTGTACACATAATAATTTTTCTAAAATTTAATTCTACTAAAATTTGCATTGTTTTGAAAAAGCTTTTTATTTTCCTTAAATTTATTATTATTTGGTTGCCTTTCGACAGGCGCGTTTGTTTTTTTTGCAACACATTGTTTTTTTCAACATAAATAACATATTCTACTTACCTGATTTATTATTAATTCACACATACGAATATTTTTTTTGTTTATTTAAACGTACCGACTATATAGATACGTTTAATATTGTAAAATTTAAATTGGAAATATTGCAAAAATGAACACTCATTTAAAAATTTAAAAATTTTTGTTTCATGTTTTAATAACCGAGTTAATAAGATTCATTAAATTTTTCTTATCTTAATTTATTATGAGTAAGTATAGTATGTAAAAGTTTAAAGTACATTGACCTAGAAGAGCTTTTTATTTTCAATAACAAAAGCTGCTGATCATGAGGGGGGAAATTAACATAAACTAAATATGAATGAATAATAATTGCTCTTGACAAAAAAGTACCGATTTTTTAAAATACAAAATTTATGATATTATCAAAGCATAAGAGTGAGTGATGGCACTACTTAAAGATTGCTACTATCTTTCCAATTCAAAATTATGATTTTACACATTGTTATTCGATTAATTTCAACTATCTATATTTAAAATTTAAAAATGTTATTTTTACTGGTTTATTGTTTGGAGTAAAATGTAGTTCAAGGTCCCACCATTTTTTCACAAAGCATACTATACTAGATGCTGAAAATTTATTAAAATATATACTATATATGTATATAACTACTTCTTATTTTTGTGGATGAAAAAGAAAGGAAATTTTTGGTATATATCTAAGAATTCTCTTTTATAAGTTTTATTTTATTTTATTAAGCTATGAAAAATATAACTATACTTTTTTTTTGTATTTATCTATATATGCTATATTAGATATAAGGAGTTGTTCTTTGTTTCTTTTTTGATTTAAGTTGAAGAAAATTAAGATATTTTATTTTCGGGGAAGTACCTTTTAAATATATTTTTTAAATATATTTTCTATTGAGGTCGAAGATGTGTAGATTTTTGATTAATTATTTCATATTATTTATAATTTTCTAGAAAAAGTTAATGCATCTGAGATGTGAATTTTAGTGTAATAAATATATTAAGATATGGAATAAATTTGAGATATTTCTTAAGATATTTAAATTGCATGTAATGTAGGTATTTAAATACAAGTATTCTCGTACATTTATCATTATTTCATTTACCTAAAAATAATTAATATACTTCCGTCATTAGCAAGAATATATCTGTTTTAACTTTCTTATCTTTTTTCATGGAATTTTCTTATGAAAATAAGAATACATTATTTTCACTTATAATGCAGGAAATAACACTTCAAAAAGTATAAACTGTAACATTTTTAAAAAGCTGATAATACAACATTTTATTAAATTCACAATTAGTTGTGTTCGAATGATAAATTGTTTTTTATTCAAACTTCTCATTGATCAAAACATAGTACACTTTAACTTTACGTTCTCTTTTCGCTTGTCCAAGACAAATTATTTTAATGCGCATGGCTTCGGTAAGTTGTATTTACATTCGCAAATTTAGCTCGGTAAATGGTCCATTACATGCATCAATACACATGCAATTATAGAGGAATGTAAATTGTATTTACATTTCCCTGTGATGTAAATTGTATTTACATTGCTCTATATTGTATTTACATTCTTCTTTTTGAACTGCGTAATACTATAAACAAAAATAATATCGTTCACACTCACAATATTTCTCTTTTTTCCTTTTATCTCTAAAAGAAAGAAATAAAATAAATAAAATGAACGTGGAATATTTCCCAAATCCTCTTTTATCTGCACAAGAAAGAGAAATTAAAGTTGAATGAACGTGGAATATTTCCCAAATCCTCTTTTATCTGCAAAAGAAAGAGAAATTAACGTGGAATATTTCACAAATCTTCTTTTATCTGTAAAAGAAAGGGAAATTAAAGAATGATTAACGTGGAATATTTCCCTCCATTTCTTTTATCTTTATTTTTTATTATAAATTATCTCTATATTCTCTCTTTGCAACTACCTCTCCCATGCACATTAAAGCAGTATACAATACATGTTAATCAAATTTGTTATACAGCTCGTTGTGTATACACACAAACACATAGACACTCGTCAATATTATATCACTCGACCTTCGGTCTCGTGATATAAACATGACTCGTGTCTATGTGTTTGTGTGTATACACAACTCGCAAGAATAACAAATTTTCTTAACATGTATTGTAATCTACGTCGCGTCATGATCCACATTTCAATGTTTTTAATTTTTGTTGAATGCAATTACCCAAAAGTAAAAAAAGAGATGTGCTTGGTAAAACAATAAGAGGCTTATTGTTTTATTTTGATTATTTTTGAACTTATTACATTCTTATACTTTGTTATAATAATTCTCACTCTTTGTTATTAAGAAAACTTTATTGTTGAATCAGAATTTTTTGTTGTTATCAGTTTTATTTATAGATTTTATAATTTAGTATACAAAAAGATAAATAAAAAGTCCCAAAAGACTTATTATATATTAATTATATATTAACTATGTATATATTATAAATGTTACAATAAGATTCCATATTAAAGTTTTCATCACTTATTTCACAGTTTGTTGAACCATTTCCCTCGTTTGCTAATCTAAAATATCTAATCTTAATCTAATTTTCCATTTTAAATTGTTATAAATATTATAAAACAAAAAAAAATAATAAAAAAGTTTTTGCTGCAAAACATTAAACTCTATTTTGAAAATTTCTAAATTTTTAAATTTAATTATGAAGATTTAAAAAATTTTCATCATAATTCTTTTTCATTATGACGTATATGTATAGGCACAGAAAGTAAAAGATATATGTTTTGTTCAAACATAGAAAAAATATGACAAATTTTCAGAATTTTTGCTTAAAACATAATTAATATAATAAAAATACATAATGGCCTCAAGTTTATTAGATTTGTTATGTCATAGTGAAAATTAAATCCTTTTTTTTATTTTTTTTTTTAGGAAAAAGGATAACATGGACTTATGCAAATTAAAATTTATGTAGCTAAAAATAATTTAATTTATTTTATGAGCGATAAAAACATTAGGGCAAGAAATTAAATAATATATGTATAGAAAATATGTAAGCTTGAACTTTTTAATAGGATGAAAAAGCTACTTTTCTTTTTTTGTTTCGTCCCCATTGAGAATTAAAGGGAAAATTTGTTAGAGTTGAATAAGATATATTTACATGTACGAGAATTTTTTTCGAAGCCTATACTTGTTTTTATCTATATTTTATAAGCTTGGTAAGAAACTTTTTTTTTATCATAAATGAACTGAAGTATCTGAAATTAATTTTTTGAAAAAATAATTAATTTAAAAAAAAAAATGATTATAGCCTAGAAGAATTTAGAAAATTTATAATTGGATTAAAAATTTCCATTACAATACTTCCACATTTCACAAAAACCAAATATTATAAATTTGACCTAATTATTTTTCTTTTTATAATATAATTTTTGCCTTAACTCATTAAGTTAAAAAGTAGTAAGCAAGCACTTAGAAATGAGAAATGTATGAATAATTAGATGACCAAAGGATTAAAACAATTAAGATTTAACTCATTTATTATTATTTTGTATAAACATATATATAACAATGTACATTATATCCTTTTTGTCATCACTTTTCTGATTAATAAAATAAAAAACAATTTAATTTACAATTAATTTGATTGATATAAATATCTTTTTGAAACAAGAATCTTATTTATACATATATATATAAATATATGTACAATAAAATAAGCTTTTTTATTTATCATTAAGGATAATAATTTTATGAAAATATTATGCTCTTAAAATTACATATGTAATTTTTGTTAAAAAGCCTATGATGTTTAAGAAACTTTACCTTTATATCTATATTTATAAAAAAGTATGTACCTACTTGTACATATAAAATTGGGTGGAAATTTATTCCTGTATAAAATTACATTTTGTTTGAAAATACATTTGTAATAAGATATGTATGTATCATGTAGATTTAAAAGTTGAAAAATAATTTTTGAATAACTGTTTCAAAGCCGACAATTTGTAGTTATCGAATAATACTTAATTTTAGATTATAATTATTTGAGATGAAGGCATGTCACTGGAAGTTTGGGAAATATTTCGTGAACAGCGCTTGCACAATAAATTTTCTTAAAATGAATAAGACAAAAATTTGTTTAAATAATTTAAATAACATTAACAAATAGGGGATTTTTATTGTTAAATTTAAAGTATGCAAAAAAATTAATCATATATGAATAAAACTTGTACATTATTCTTATATATATAAAAAAAAGAGTGAAAAAATAAAAATAAAGCTATACTGTATTAAATGTTGCATATATCGTTGCATATCGTTTATTTATACGATAAAATGTTGTCATTAATATGAAAAAACCAGATAATCTATGGCTTAAACGATATTATTGTTTCAAAGAAACAAATCATCGATATTGAGCAAAAACTGAGTAAGCAAAAATTAACTCAAACTTTAATTTTATCAGGGCAATCAATATAAGATTAACAACAATTTTTTTTTATAATAATTATTCTCTTTTTTTGACATTTCAGGTGCTCCAGATGGATTATTTTAAAATTATCGATGATTATATCGAAATAATAATTTTCATTCTATTTTAGTTATTATAAAAAAATTCTTTAATATAACTTTTACTTAATCTATTTCATATTATTATTATTTTTATAAGTTACCAATTTTATTAGTAGTATATCTAGAATAAAAATCTTTTGGTTTTTTCTAAGGACCAATATTTTCTTTTTTAATTCACTTATATAACTCTTGAGTATTTTATGTATGCGTTGTGAACGTGCAATCATTGAATTCAATTTTGCTTCATGAATACAGAATAATGTTGAGGAAATATCAAAAGATGAAATCTTAAAATGTATACAAAGAAAATCAATTGACTTTCTTGTTTTTTTTTTTTTTTTGGTTTGGGACGATAGATTAAATTCTTAAATGCCTGATTAAAGATATGTGTATATTAAATAATAATGTTTTTTTATGGTAGTATAACAAATATTTAAAAATTAATATTTAATGATACATTCTAGATTTAATATTATTTTTCAATAAATTGTAATAATTTTGTTTTTGTATTAAGAACATATACATATAATGTATGTAATAGGTTACAATAGTCCACACAATTATTTTGTGTTTTTCTTATTTTGATAGAATTAATTTACAAAATAAAAGTAATACAGTGAAACCTGTCTAAGACGGAACCTCAAGGGACTGGAAAATATTTCCATTTTAAACAGGTTTATGTTTTACACAGATTTAATTAAAAAAAAGGTTATTTTTAATTTTCAATATACAATACATTATATATATATATACAAGCAATACATTTGGTTTTTTTAAGCTTTAGTTTTTTTTTTAGAAAATAACAAAATGGGCATTAACATTCAGGCCTACACATTAATAAATTTATGAACTTTTAAAGATACATTTTAGATTCGATACTTCAACAATATTATCATCTCCGTTTTGAATGAAAAACTTTCTGAAGGTAACATTTGGTAACAATTTCCGTTTTACTTAGGTTTCACTGTATAAATAAGATTCTTGTAGTAATAAGAAAAATAATAATAATTTATACTTGACTGTAGAGAATATTAAAAATTAAGAGATTATTTCCAGAAACTTTAATTAAAGCTTTAAGTCTTAGACCTACTTTACAATATATTTGTTATGTACATGTACACCGAAAATGCTCGATAAGTTTTTTGAGTTTTAGTAGAAGGTTTATTGGAAAAATCCATCGTTTTGTCAGATTTCGATTGATGTGATCTAAATTATTCTATTTCATAGTAAAACAAAAATATGAAAATAGTAATCGAAAGATCTGCACTCTTATTAGTTCAAGAATCAAACTAAATAAAATACTACTTTTATTAAAATATTTTTTTGTTAAGTTATATTATTAGATATCATATTTATCTGTTTTTGTTTTATAAATTAAATTAAATTTTATAAATTGAAAACTTTTATATTGTTTTTGATAAAACATGAAAATTAAGAAAATTAAACAATATTTTTTTTTCGTTATTTTATCTAAATTTTCTAGATGGAGGTATAATGATATATTACCAATAAAAGTCATAAAAATACATGAATATTAATCTGTCAAAATTAATAATAATAATTAAGAATATGTAACTAATTAATCTCGTTTGTTTTTAAAATTTTGAAGTTAAACGAAAGCTAGACATTTATTGTTTTGTTTTATGGCAATCGTTCCACATCTTCAATATGTTTATTTCATAAACATAATAATGATAATAATTTTAAATAAATTCAGACTCGGTTTAGAATCTCGGTTTCAGGGATCAACATTACGGTCCAAAAAAACTCATTATGTATTGTACTTTTCTATATGCTTCAATTTGATGGTACATAATAAGAAAATTACGTCTTAGATTACCTATGTGTAGAATAATTAAAATTACAATAAATTCATTATTTATAATTTATATTAATGTTATACTGAATCTTTGTAAAAAACTCTGATGATGAAATAATTATTTTTATAAGTTATATGTATTTTAGAATTCAAAGTATTATTTTTATCTCAGAATGTTAACGCATATTTTTTTTTTTAAATGTTATTTTATAATCGAATGGGAAAAAAAGATAGAAAACCCCTTTAATTGATGTTTCTGGTGAAATTGAAAAAAAAAAGCTTCAATATATCGTCGCCTGAGTTCAGAACTATTCTAAGTCCATTTGTTTTTAAAACTGGTTTATTTTCTTATTAGCTTGTCAGTATGGTTTCTTATGTGTGTGCAAAAACACGTGTTTGTTTAAATTGTTTTTCGTGTTCAAAACAGATAAGTACAAAATAATCCCATGGCCAACGTTTTTTTTTTTTACCGGTAGAACCTTTGTATGTCCACTTATTTGAACTTAAATTAGTTCTGAAAGCAGGGAATTCCATCCATTGTCCCCTCAAATGGATTGAAAAAGCATATAATTGTAGAAAAACTTTCACTACCTTAAATAAATAAACATCACTACCTTAAAAAAATAAACAGTTTTAATCTTAAAATGGTTTTCCTGTAAAATTTTAAATATTGGACTTAGAATAGTTCTGATCTAAGGCGACGAAACGTGAAATTGATTTAATAATTTTTATTATAACTGGTTTTTGCAATAATATTTACAATACTTATAGACGAACTTTTTTGTTGCAATACCATTTTTTAATATTATTGTGAACAAGACAGACATTGCTGGGTAAATAAAAAAACTAGTGTAGAAAATAATTAAGTTTTTTTTTTCATTATACCTAGTTAAATTGATTTTTCAAATTATTTTGATATAATTACTTTTAAAATAATTCTTGAATGAAAATGTTAAGGAAATGTTGTTGTTTCTCATTGCACAATGGTGGCCTATTTATTACTTGGCTGGGTATATTTGGTTCAATTTTATCTGGAATATTAGTAATAATTGGTGGACTGTATGTTATTGAATTTGGAGAACATGAGAAAATAAATGGTGAATTTTCTGTTGACAGAATTCGTGGACAAAGTCTTGTTGATCATGGAGTATATTATATAATCGTTTCTTTGATAATTGGATCAATTTTTCCGGGTATTGTGAACTTATTAGGAATTTACGGAATAGTTACTAAAAAGCATAATTTTCTATTGCCGTGGCTCGTTTTACATGCATTCACCATATTTTCATCAGGAGCAACAATTTTGATATTATCTGTTGTTATGATTGTTGCTGCATATTTTGAAATGTTTTTTTATCTATTACTACTTGGTGGAGCTTCTTTGGTTCTCAGTATATATTTTTGGCTCGTTATATATGCATTGTATGAGAAAATTCGTGCTGATAGAATTTATAGCAGAAACGAAATCAACAACTATGTTGTAGGATGTCCAAACCCAATCAAAGATAAGTTCCAAAGCTTATAGAGTTTCTAAAATAAATACATTTATACTATATGTAAATGTATGATGAATAATTTGTGTATAGTAATGCAGACAACGTACTATTGAGTGTAATAATTTTTAATGTTTATTTCTCGTATTAACAGTATATGCAGTCTTTAAACATGATATTTTCATAAAACGATTTCAATTAATTTGCAACTTACTAATTTACGATTAATATTCAAAGAGTTGACTGTATTTAAACTTTTTTTTTATTAATAAAATATTGTATTACTTAGTTTATTATAAATAAAAAGTAATTAATTCAATGTAAAATATTTATAATAAAATTTTTTAAAACTTAATAAAATGTGTATGTATTAAAATTTCTTTTAAATCAAGCATATTACGATGTAAATTATATTCCTCATTTGATATGTGCATTCAAAATTTTTTGAACTCTCATCATTATCAATCTTGCATATATTATTATATGTAAAGAAGTAAGATTTATTTTTGAGTGAAGTTTGTCTGGCTAGTTCGTCCACTCATTAGCCACTGATGAGATCAGAGTGAACGAACGCTATCAAAACAAAGCTTTCCTTTATTCTAAATGATATAAATTTATTTTTATGCTTTATTCACGGAGGTAAAAAATTTGATTAAAATCTTCCACAGTCATAATTTGCATAATGTTTGTGAGTCAAACTTTTCATTTTGAAAGCTAAAAATAGATTTTATTAAACACTAGTTCGTAAAAATAAGAATTTTTATAAAATTAGGTGATGTTCTCAATCAATGTTTTACAGCATCCTCTAAAAATTTATGATTTATATTTTTTATTTTTATCGCGTTTATTAATTGGAAATTTTGAAAATTGTTAATATTAAATTTTACACATTTATGAATTAATTATCTCTAAGTAATTTCAAAAGTGGTCATTGTCAAAGAAAAAAAAATTACATAATATGTACTTTTAATTCCACCCATCTTAGAAAGCAAACTTTTGAGGAATTTAGGTATAGGTAAAATTTGTTTAATACATGTATGCAAAATAATCTGTCAATTTAAAAGATCTTGCTTTGTATCAAATAATATATTTAATTAGGTTTAAAGATCTTTTTTCAAGATCCATTTTAAAAGTATTATTTAATAAAATTTTATATAACAGTAACTTTTAAAAACAAAAAGGTAGGTAAATAAGTGTTTTGTTTTTCGTAATAATAATTTTAAAAATATGTTGGATTTCAAAAAGATTGCGTTCTGAAAATTGCGTTAACGCAAAAAAATATTAATGATGAGTGTTGTTTTGTTTGTTTATAAAATTTTTGTATTTTCATTGATAATTTTCTATCACTATTTACGAGCGTTATCAATTAAAAGAAAGTTTAGAAATATACTTAGAATGAACATTATTTCTGTTACATTAAATTTGTAGTTGGAATCTCCATAGAAACCTTTACATACTAGATTATGAACTGGTTTTCAAAATGTTTTTTATGAAAATTTGTTTCTCCGAATTCGAAATTAAGTTTATCATACCGAAAAACATTCTTAAAGTTTGTTTATATTCTTCATTTTTAAGTTACTTTATATATTAAATCAATGGAAAATCAAATTTATAAAAAAGTAAGAACCCTAGTTGGTTGTGTAAAACATTAAATCCATATTAAAATTTATTATAAAATTTTGGAAATCATAAAAACTAAACTCATAAATATTTTAATCAGAAACAAAAACTTGTATTATTGAATATCTATTTACGATACATAAATTTCTTTACATCACAGTTTTTGATGCGAGTTTTTTTTAATTAGCTCCGAATTTGCGTTCAAAAGTATAATAAATTTAACCCTACACTGCATAGTGTATCATTGCTGATATATGAGTTTTTTATTGTTATAAACCCATTTAGCTCTAGTTGTCTTCAAATATTTTTGTACAAACACTCTCTTGGTATACTTGTTTTCCTAAATAACAAACTCGGTAATGTATTTAACACTGTATTTTGAGAGAAAATGAAATATTGTGTAGTCGCTCACGTACATTAACAATAGAGTCTGAAGTACGATAATGAAATTCGTTATAAAAATTTAATTTAAAAAAAAAAAAAGTAAAGTTTTATTGAATTTTGATAATATTTCAATTTTGATGATATTTGTTAATTTTTAAGCTAAATATAATAATTTTAAGCTATGTATATATAATAATTTTTCCTTATATTGAATGCATGGGATATCATAAATGATATTCATGAAAAACTCGATTTTCCGGAATACGGAAAGAAAATTAAAAATTTTCCCCGAACAAACGTTGTTTAGGAAGCAAAAATACACTCTGAAAAAAAAAAAAAATTATGTAAATCGGTGAAGGGTTGCATGCAGTGTAGGGTTAAGTGATTAAAAAAAAGTTAAATTTATGTAGTATCATCTTTTATATTTAGTTTAATTGAATTAAAATCAGTGTAGTTCTTTGTCAATTTAACAACCACGTAAGAAATGTGAAAACAGAAACAAACAAAAGTTTATATTTGACTTTCATAATCCCATTAATTTCTATTTCTTCAAATTTTTGGATAATTTCCAAATCCATTTTACAAATTAAACATTACATACCAAAAACAAGAGATACGTAAGAAAAAACATCCATTATTTTGTTGGATAGTTAAATATATGTGATTAATATTATACTTCACACTATTCTACGAATTTTTTTCGAATTTCTGGTGTTGTTGATTAATTTAGTTTGCAGTTTTGCACAGTTTGTGTTATATTCTGTTTTAATAACTTACTGAATTTCAGAAATGAATTACTTTATCAAAAAATTAATAACTGCAAATAAAAGGACAACCAAGAAAACATAAGAAATTATTATAAAATCTAAAAATCAAATATTTATACTTGCAATACATACTTGTGGTTGTGAATCTCTTTTAATATATAAGAAATGTAAATAAGAAAATTATTTAAAATATTGATGTAAATGTAATTGGATTTATTTCCTAAAAAATTTGTTTCGTACAAGCGATTATGAAAAGACGCAAAATTGACAAGCATTGCATACGGCAGAATTACGTACTTCCGCCTTTTGTTCGATAAAAGAATTTGTTTTAATAGTTCAATCACTTAAATTCGTGTGCCCTGAAATATAAGTATACATATATCTGTATATGTATATGTAAAATTTATTTCTTATCCTACAAAATACTTTTTTGAATAATTCTATGAAACGGTTTTTTCCCCAACAATTGACAAGAATTTATGTAGGTGATACAATTTAATTTTAATGACCTTAAAATATTATTTTTATTTAATTGGAGAAAACTGATGAACAGAGATTGTAAAATAACCAAAAAATATTTGAATTGATATTTTATTATAGATTTTCTTACTATTTCACAATTTTAAACATAAACATTTTCATATTAAAATGCGTTTCGTTTTAAATTCATTTCATTGAAGCTTTACACATTTATAATTTAAAAGCTTTTGTTCGCTATAAGGGGATTTTCTTTTACATATTAAAATATAACCACATAATTTTAATTTTAACATAAGAAATAGCATTTTGTTTATTATTGAAAATCAATTAATGCTTCATATTATGTATTTTATCTGTCAGTCAAAAACAAATTATAAGTTAGTGTCCCATTGATAAAAATGTTAAAAAATAATCAGAATATAAATCTTAAATAGTAAATCGGAATAATTAATTTAAAAAAAAAAAAAGTAGACAAAAGAAGTAGGTACCCCTTTTCAAGATTTCGATTCTAATTAAATTCGGATAAATTGTCGTCTATCTTCATCATATAAATTTTATCGGTTTCAGCCTCCCGTTGAAATCCTTGGTTAAAATCGGAGGTAAATTTAAAAAATAGATTAACTCAATAACTTTACTATAGGTTTCAATTAATTTTATTAGAATCTGACTAGGGAACCAAAGCAGAAATAAATAGTTTGCCTCGATGTTATTAATCAAATTAGCCATGATAGCAAAAGGCGGAACAACCGTCAAATTGAATACATAATATGATAAACTTGCAAACATATAAGATTAGGTATCAGAGTAAGAATAACACTACACCGCTTATTATTGCCATAAATAAAATAGTTTCTCAATCTTTTATTATTTTAATATTTATTATACATATTTATAAACCCTCAATATTGAATTTATTTTTATAAAACTGTGAATTCACAAAATATTCGATAAAAAAAAATATATCTAAGAAAAAAAAAAAAAAAACACTCACTTCAAGATAAAAGTTCTAAGCAAAACAAAAATTTTATTCAGTTTATTTAAAGAAATTAAAGTAAAAATATACAATAAATTAAAAATTTTTAATATTCACATAATAGTTTGTTAAAAAAGTTCATTATCTTAAATTAAAAATTAATTAATTATTTTTTTATCATTAAAAATAATAATGTAAATTAAATTAATTATTCCTTTGGCTATCGTTTATTTGTTAAAAAAAAAATATTTATTTTCTACTTGAATTTTAAATTTTTTTTTTATCAATTTATGTGCATAAATTAAAAGGACATTATTGGCGCGAATTTTTTTTTTTTTTGGTTAATAAATAAATATTGAAGAACTATTAAAAAGACAAGAGTGAGTGAATCATTATTAAAAAAAAAAATTGTTGTGTCTGATAAGAAAATAAAGTAAAATGTAATTATATTATTAATATTGATTTTAATTATATTATTAAAATAATACAATAATATTGGTTTCTTTGATAAATAAATTAAAAGTTGACTTCAAAGTGACTGACAAGAAATGACGATTCAATGATATTAGTATTATTTAAAAATCATAACACACATTTTATTTTGATATTTTTACAATGATATGATATAAGATGTAATGTTAATTATTTATTTTTCTATTAATTATCCATATTGTGATTTCATTTTAAAAAAAATATTTTTTTTGAAAATTAAACTATGATCAAGTTTTTGGGACATTTAAATGCCAACATTTGTTTCTACTTTTAAAATTAAAATTTAATTTAGAAATTACTTACCGCCACGAATAGTGAAAAAACAAATGTGTAGTTTGTTTTCAATTAAATTTTTATTTTTACTTCATTTAATATTAATTATCATAATATTGTAACCCTGCTTGGTAGATTATGGAGACGTTTGTTTCATTTTTAAAAATTATATTGAAATTTGTATCCGTATAAAAACAGCTTGTATTAATAGACAAACATTAAGGTAACTAAAATGAGGAAAAATAAAATAGCCCTGTGAATATTTATTATAAACATTCAACAGCTGCGTATTTTTATTATTTTTCTTAGTTTATTTTTATGTCTGTTAAACTCATTTTAGTTCATGGAAACATGTTTTTTATGTAATTTTAAATAAACTATACAATGTACTAAGTAAGGGTTATAAAATATTGACGAAATAAAGAAAATAATAAATAAACAAGGAAATAATTTTAAATTTAATACTCATTATTCTGATCTATTGAAATTTTAAACGAATTATAGTTACTTTTAATCTAGCTAAGATTACACTGTTTATATACAACGCACAAAAATTTATTTAAAAATTAGAAAAACAAATAGTTAAATCACCAAATTAATTCTGTGGCTTGTAAAAAAATCACAATTTGATTTAAATAAAATTATTATATTATTGATAAAATTTGATTAAAAGAAAAATTTGCATTTTAGTGAATATTTACCGGAAAGATCTTGCAGAAAGTACATGACGTCTGTAAATTTGGGTTTTTTTTCATCAAGTAAAACTGGTGTAGGTGATAGGAAACGAATAATTTGTTTATTATGTATAATTAGTAAAAATATTGGCCGCTCTAATTTCACAAATCAAGAATATGAATGAATTTGTTTTTTTTTCTAGTTTCAATGAAATTTTATGCTTCTGGAACATTGCCCAAAATATTATTATGTATTTATTGTGAAATCTTTTTTATATTTTATTTATATTATTAATCTCAATTATTTTTCCAGTCTGATATGCACATTAAATAATGTATACCTAAATTCCTTTAATTAAGGTTTTTACTTTATAATAAGTATTCCATAAAAAATTAGTCAAAAAAATAAAAATAAAATATTAAAAATAACTTATGACCAATTGAAAGCAAATAAAAAATATAATTAAAAGTATCTAACGAAAATTTAGTAATGGTAATAAAATTTCTAGTGTTCATATTGTTGTACTTTTAGTATAATTTTTTTTTTGTCGATGGGAAGATAAAAGATTAATATTTTTATATATAAATGTATAAAGTAGAAATAAGAAATTGTAGAAATAAGAAATTGTTGAAGAAAAATATTCTAATTGATCGCCAAAATTTCAATTAATTTAATTTTAGTTAAATTTTCATTTATAAAGCATATATTTATGCAACACATTCAAAGATAGTTCATTGAAATTTATATTATTTGTTTATTTATTCACAAGTTATTTTATAAAATCTGTGTATATACATATATTTCATTAATTTTATTGACGTAGTTATGACCGAAATAATAATTATTTGCTTTCTCTATCTAATTAATTTTTAAAAAATTTAAATTCTAGTATAGTGTTTAATAATAAAAATTTTAACCATTAGGTCATCAATAATTTAACAATATTTAATATCATTTAACGAAAGATATATCCGTGGTAACCTTCGATTTTGAACTGGATATCCGAAGTTAACTTGGGAAACAAAAAAAAAAAGCTTACTAGAATTTTTATAAATTTGTAAAAAAAAAAAAAAAAAAAAACAATCACAGGTTGTAATCACTTAATTGTAAACAAATAAATTTTTATAAATTACAGTAAAATTTCATTGTAACCTCCATTTAATGAAAAATTATAATTAAAACAATTTGAAGTATTATTATATTATATACTATACATATCATGTGTGCATATGACTCATATTTGGTGATTCCCGAAAAAAAAAAAAATACATTAAGTATGTACACACGTTCTATTAAAAAAAAAAAAAAATCTGTCTGATATGTTTTATCTGTGTAAAAAAAAAAATTATAAATAAAATAAAATGCATGTATGTTAGGTGGTATGACTGTGGACATTAATAATATGTTATAAGAATAATAAAAAAGATTTTCAACTTTACTCAATTATAATGTGTATCTTTTTTTATCTTTTTTATTTAAGTTTTTTTTTTTAATTTGGCACGATTTCAATTATTATTCGTCTGGTGATTTCCCTATTTGTTTAAATAAGATTTTCATACATACTTAATGATGAAAAACTCCATATATCTGAATGTATATATTAAGAAATTCTTTGTTAATTTTTGAAAAAATTTTCTTAGGAATTAAGTAATAAAAACAATTTATTACGTACATAAATACTTATACATAAAGGTAATAACATCAGTATCATTCTCTTACTTGAAGAAGTTACTTTATATTTGTTTTACGAAACTATACAGATATCATCACATTTTCAACAATGATCCAAATGCTAAAATGTTTAAAATAAAATCCATTTGTATTATTTTTTAAATAAATTTTTATTGCGAATTTTAATAAAATAATTATTACTTCTATTGAACTTAATACGTAATAACTATATAAACTATATTTTGTTTCCTAGATAGATTTTAATGAAAAATCAACTTAATTAAAGGTTTATTTTTTATTTTTATAATGGCAAAATATTAACCAAAAAAAGGGTTAATTTCGCCATATTTGAATTAAACAAATATTTATTTGTGTCTTTCAAAAATGGACATTATTTAAATAAATTGGTAAAAATCATAGTAAATATTTAAATATTTCCTGAATTGCATAAATTTTTAGGAAGAAAGCACGCCAACAACATTTATAACTTGTTTGCGTAAAAGTTATTTTGAAGAAAATATGAATGTTTCAAATTTTTGCTATTTTATTTAAATACTTATATCAAAATATTGACAAAATAAAAAATTTCGAAATTTTGAAAAGAAATGGCTTTTAAAAAAAATACCCTGAAAATTCTGGTCATCCGATCGAGATGAAATTTTGCACATCGTCTAGACAATTGGTTATTCATAATTAAAAATTAGATTATTATTAATAAATTTTAATTTTTATATTGAACCCAATTTGTTTATTAGCATTAGCAATATTAAAAATAAAAAAATATATATAAATATAGCATTTTTTCATAGATCAGGGCCAATACACATAAATGTAAATATTTGGTTTCTTTTTTATCGAAACAGAAGTTATTAAGCACACAGTTTTTTACTTATTATTTCCTCTTATCATAATAATGTTTAATTATTTTAGGAGAAACTTTTTATTATATATTCAATAAAAAAAAGTTAATATTTTATTTACAAACTAATTTTGATAATAATAATAATTTACTCATTCATTGTCTTTATGTGGTTACTTGCTAGAGTTGCCTGGTATAAGTATTTGAAATTTATTATATTTTTGGGAAAATAAAAAATCTGGAAAAATATAGTGTTTCTAGTGTTTGAATTGTTTCTATATTTTTTAAAAGAAGTAGCAATTTTAGGTTCACTTATTACAAATTATACAACAAATTATTGAAATTAAGACATCATCAAAGAATTTATGCTCAAAAGCTGAAACCAATTCAAAGCTATATACGAAATATTAATAATATACATAAAGTTTCAATTTATTAAATTTCAATCGTAGTTTATATTAAATTCAAAAATAAATATTAATAGCATCTCATAAATATTTACAAACAATAAATGTGAGAAACTATTCTAAAAAAAAGTCTGTGAATAAGATAAATAAAAGAACCGCGCGTGATAAAATCGGAAATTAATAAAATATGTCTAAAATATGTTATTGATTAAAATTAGCATTAAAATTTTATTTTTATATTGCTTAATTATCTCTTTTATTTGATTCAAAATGAAATATTGTTTTATTTTTTTTTTTTTGTTTTACATAAATAGTTGTGATTTAAATTTTGCAGGGTTTGTGCCAAAAAAAAAAAAACGATTCAATATTCAAGTCAATATATTTTTAATCCCATTTTCCTATAATCGGTATTTTATTTGAGGAACAACTATAGGTTCAATATTGTGATGTCTTCTAAAACAAATAACATAATAAGCTTTAAAATGTATCTATAAGTTATTATCAAAAAGACAGAGGACTGTAAAATTTCTAATATATAATAAATAACGTACATATAGACCATATAGTATAGATTTATAATTTTTATTTTAACTAATCGTAGTATGAAAAAAAATTTCATTTAGTCTTATCAAATTATATATAATATTAGCTCATTCTACAGAATTGAAAAAGATTTACAATAAATAATTAAAATATTTAATTAAACACAAAAAAAATCTTTATTTTCATATCAGGCTGTTTACAAAAAATGTTGTTCAATTTTTTTTTCCACTTATTAAATATATATTACGTGTACCGTACAAAAATAGTTTTCGCAAGAAATCAATTATTATTATCTTGAGTGATGACAAAAATTACAAGTTGCACTCTTATCTATAAAATTAAAATTTATGCTTTTTTCAGAAACAATATCTAAACATTATCACACCGGAAGTTGTTACACAGAGAGGTAGCAATAGTTGAGAAATATACGTTTTAACGAGAAATCCAGCAATGGGGTAATACTGTTTATACTGTAACAACCGAATATTAAATTAATTGTCTATATATTATTTTTAGACCAAAAAATAATGAAATTCCCGAATCATTTCCGCCAGAAATGAATTCTCTATTAGAACCTAACATTAAACCTACCTTGCAATCAACAATTAGGAAATCCATTGAAACAAATAATGTAGATAGTGAGATTAGTCGTTTTCGAACAATTTTACCACAAGTTTTAGCAGTTAGTGCGAAAAATTTGCTGTTATTTGATTTGGGACTATCAGTCGCATTTCCAACAATAGTGATACCAGCTTTGCGTGGAACTTTAGAAAAATATTCTGACGAAGCTATACGGTTTACAGATGTAGAAGCATCTTGGTTCGGTAAGTAATTTAGATAATTGTTTGATAATAAAGCATCCGTTATCTGTTTAATTATTTTACACAATGTATACATAATTATTTTAGCAAGTATTGCTTTCATTTGCCAACCACTTGGAAGTTTATTTTCTGGTTGGATTACCGATTATGTGGGGCGCAAGAAATCTATGATACTTGTTAACGTTCCATACATTGTTGCATGGGTATTATTTTATTATGCTTATACACACACAATGTTGTATATTGGAGCCATTTTGTTTGGTTTAGCTGTTGGCTTCATGGAAGCTCCCATCATAACTTATGTCGGTGAAATATGGTATGTGAGACTAGAGTGTTTTAATTTTTCTTGAAATATAAAATAATTAATTTTGTATCATTCCAGTCAACCATCAATAAGAGGAACACTTATGACTTTCACTAATATCTCAGTTACAATGGGTGTTTTTACTGTGTATATTCTTGGAGCTTATACCAGCTGGCGAACAACCGCAATGATTTGTTTTTTTGTTCCGATTGTAACCATTATGGCGATTATTTTTGTTCCTGAAACTCCTATATGGTTACTTTCCAAAAATCGGAGGGTAGATGCTCTTAAATCATTACAATGGTTACGTGGTTGGGTTTCACCAAAAGTTGTTAGAGAAGAATTCAATGAAATTGAAAAATATAGTAGAAATGCCAACAAATGCATAAATTGCCAAAAAATGAATAGTCAATGTAACCACTCTTCAGCAACTTTAAGTCAAAAATTTAAAGAATTGAAACGAAAAAAAACATTGAAACCATTTATGTTAGTTATCGGATTATTTGCGCTGGCACAGTTCAGCGGATGTTTAAGTATGCGCCCATTTATGATACAAATATTTAAAGCCTATAAAGTTCCATTGGATCCATCGGTAGCTACAATTTATGTTGGATTTGTCGGTTTATTGGGCAATATTGTTTGTATGTCCACAGTTCGGGTATTGGGTAAACGAAGAGTTTGTTTAATTAGTTTTTTTGGCTCACTTATATGTTGTACTCTACTTGCATCATATGGCTCTATATATCTACCAGAAAATTATGATTCATTTACATTCAAATTCGATGAGACACTTCAGCCCAATATATTTCCATTAATTATGTTTTATATATTATGTTTTTGGACATATGGTGGAGTGGCTGCTGTTCCATGGCTGTTTATGAGCGAAGTATTTCCATTTAAGTATGTTATAATATATTTTTTTTTTTTATAAAACAAAATAATATACTAAAAAATATTTATTTTTCAGATCTCGAGGCATCGCAACTGGACTTTGTGCTGCTTTAAATTATATTCTAGGTTTTTTTTCAACTAAAATGTATATGAATTTAGACAAAGGATTATGTTTAAGTGGAGCTATGTGGTTTTTTGCGGCAGTTAATTTTGTCGGGTAAACTTGATATTATTTTATGAATTATTATTTGAGGTTGAAGAATATTTTTTTCGTTTAATTTTGCTTAACATCGCTCTCAAGGCAATACTATCGACAATATTACCTATACTATTTTGCTATATAGAAAACCTTAATTAGAGACAATATTTATTCCTTTAGCTTCCTATAATTTTAACACATGACTTTTGCTAGTTTGTAATCTAGGAAGTTTAAAAAAAATTATTTATTCATAATTATTTTAATTAAGACAAAAACTTTATATATTAAAACAAATTTTTTTTAATTTTTAGTTTATTATACTCATTTTTCATGGTACCAGAAACGGAAAATAGAACTTTATTAGATATTGAAAATCATTTTTCGGACAACTCAAAAAAAATGTGGAATTTAAAAATATTGAAACTAGATAAGAAAGATGTAACAGGGAATGAAAATGTGTAAAAAAAACTAATTGATAATGAAAGAACTGTGATATAATTATGAAAAAACCCAAATCACTTTAATTAGAGAACAGATTATAAATACCTAATTTTAAGTTTTATAATTAAGAATTTTTTATTTATTAATTTATTAATTCGATAACATTTATTTTCATAATATTTTATAAAGATTTTAATTTGTAAAATAAAAAGTATTACTAATTTAAGAATTATAAATTTATTTTATTTAAAAAATCTCGTTATTTAAGTAGATCGCTTTAGTAAGTTGCTCAATAAAACATCAGGATTTTAAGAAATTACACTATCATTGACTCAGCAATTCATTGGCATACATTAATCGAGAAATGGAAATAATTAGAAAATTTAAAATAATTAATATTTTATCTAAAGGAAGTTCTGGCGCTATTCAAACAAACGATTTCTGATGTCGGCGAAAAATCTGAAAATCACGAACTCCCAATTCTTATATATGTATACATAATTCTAATATTATAAAGAAAAATATTAAGAAAAAGAATGAATATTTATTAACTTTTAATAATTTTCTGTTTATTGAACTTTAAAAACATGTTTTTATTTATTTCTAAAACATATGGAAAACGTTTGTTGACCAAAGTGTTCGGGGAACAATAATCTGTTTATTTTATTGCACGTGCTGAAATATAGTAACATTTATTTTTTAAATTTATTTGCATCATGAAAGCTCTTTTGATGTCGAAAGCACCAAATTATATGCAATAAAAAAAAATTAAAGATATCACTACACAGTATTTTAAAAAAAAAACCTTACAAAAATTTCTTAATAAAAAATTTTTTTTGATTACTCTTTCAATTAAAACCTAATACCTAATGTTCAATCTCAAAATTTGTCCTCTGTGTTTTAATTTTATCACCTTAGTTCTATATGTGTATATGTGTATTAATAAATATAAATATTAAACAAAATCTGAATGAATTTCAATTTTTCATATAGAGTTCGCAAATAAAATATTAATTAAAATTATTCTGAGAAAATGAGAGCTGTGATCCTAAATTTAATTTATCGAAATATTTACAAATTATATATTACTAATATAAATTTTAATATATTTTTTTAGGAAAAATAGTAAAACTGAATATAAATTTCCTCGTATTACATTTGTGATGAAAACTTATAAATCGAAAAATAACAAATTTAATATGCATAGTTATATATAGGCGAAAATAATTTTTAAATATTATATTTTCTTTCTAAAATTATTTTAATTCTTCTTTAGAATTTTAGATTTAAAAAAGAATAAAAATTTAATTAATGATTACATAAATCCTATGTGAAATGACAGCAATTTATCTGAAATTAAAAAAAAAAAAATTCTATATTTATTATACCTAAATAGAATCTATTAAGTGCCTATAAATTTAGGGTAAGATATGTATTATTCATTCGTAACTTTAATAATAATATAAAAACAACCGATTTTCTAACATAAGTTAACTACGACAAGCTGAGCTATGAGACGCAAGAACAAGTTAGTTTACGAAATTGCTGTTTTTGATTTAATTAAAAAACAAATAAAATTCAAATTATTTATTAACTATCATGATTTAAATATATTGATTAAATAACTAAGAGATACGAATAATTTTGATTCTAAAAATCAAATGACAATTTTTTATAACTAGCGAACAGGATAAAAACCCTGTATGATCACTTAAAAAAAAATCAATATTTTTGTTTTCCTTGATTATATAAAAAAGGATTAATATTGATTAATGAATATTAATTAAATTTTATTTTAACTATAAATGGAAATTAATTCTACAAATTTCTTGATACCTTTCTTACGAGTGAGAAACAATTGCTTTCCAATTTGAATTTATTACCCATGGATTTATTTTCCGTGCATCGTTTTCCGAATAAATAATCTTGTATTTGAATTTTGAATAATGTAGTTTATGCCTATGTTTATTTAAAACAAAAGTTTAAAATAAAACTATTAATAAATAAAGGCTGCTAATACATTTTTTTTAACAAAATGTTGCCCAGATTAAGGGTATCATTATTAAGTAATAAGTTTTAATTTTTTTTTGTCTTTAAATGTAAATATGGCACATTAGTGATTGATATTCTACCCTATAATATTTTTTGTGTAGAATTTGATAAGACTTAAAAAAAAAAATAGAAAAAAATTAGTAATTGGTCTAGACTAAAAATTTAAATATAATTTCATTCTTAGATACAACAATTTTTTTTTGTTATGTTTTTCCGACTTTAATTTTTCCATTCATGTGTTACATATTATCTTGATTTTTTTTTTCTATTTTTTTTTTTTGAATAAAATCTCATAGATAGAATTCTTGAAGGAAAAATTTATTTAGGTATAAATTATATTTTTAATAAAAATTATTTACGCCAAGTTAGTTTTTAAGGGAAATTCAATTTAAAATGGAATTTCCTAGAATTGTATCTTCAGTTTGATAGTGTTATATCGATTGCAAAATTATCTAACTGTGGGGATTTTCATTTTTTCTTATTTATATGTCAAAATACGTTATGTATTTATGGTTATGATTAAATTTTATGTAAAAATCCCACTTTTGATAAATTTGTGCTTGGACTGAATGTTATAATTTCGATTCGAGATTTGAATAAAAAACTATTAAACCCTATTACCGTTCTGTAATGTTAAAAATTATTCGAAAGTTATTTTTTGGTCAAACAAAAAGTTTATTATGTCACGTAATTTGACGTTGAAAACCGAAAAACAATTTTGATTGATTGACAAGATGCTGTTTGATTTTAGTTTATGAAAATATAAATTTTTTAATTGCTATTACTTTGAATTTATTTTCCAATGCTAAACATAAATTTTTTAAATTAACGGCTAAATCGTGTGTCATTATCGTGGTCCCTTAAGTGTTAATTCCAATACGATTGTGCTTTAAAAAGTAATTAAAATATTTTTCCATTATTTTCTTTTATAGATTTTGAATTATCACATGTAAAAATTAATTTGAAGATTAATTAAAAAATTGTTTTCCTTTTTTTATATCGAGTTTCCAATTTATTTTTATATGAATAAAATATTTTCATTGTTATCAATATTATAAATATCAAAATGTGATAAAATAAAAAAAAAAACCAAAACCCAAGTCCCATGTGAAAACAAACTCATGTATAAATGTTACAAAAATCGAAAAATTGACAAAATTTTCACAACAAAATTCGTATGTATAGAAAATAAATCTTTTAAATCTCTAACTGAAATTTGTCATCAAAACTTTTAAACATGTTTTGTTTTTTTTTATCTTTTTGTGTGTGAAACTTTTTTAGTATGATCTTTGAAAGTTTTGTAAATCTTTTTTTTTTTTTCAAATAATATTTTGTTATTTTTTTTCTATGTATATTTTACATGTTCAGATTTGATTTTTTGTTTCGAAATTATTCGATTTCTAAATTAATATTTAAGAAAAAAAAATTATCTTTACATAAATGATAATGTCATTTAGATTATAGCTTGGAAAAATTTATGGATAGAGTAAGAGTTCCAATTAGTACTTGGATTTTTATTTTGAAGTGAATATAAAATAAAAAATAATCTTGATTGATATAACGAGAGGAAGAGTATTCAATTAAAATGTCTATTATACTTCGTCACATTTATTGATATTTTGTTTCTTTATGCGATACTTATGTTTTTATTTTCAATTCTGTTAATATTTTGGTATACAGAATAATAAGAATCCAATTGACTTATGATGATTGGAAATTTGTAGTATACCAGTTTATGAAAACAGAATAAAATATGATTTGATCAAAAGATATGTAATAATTTTTCTTTCCATAGAATTGCATATTAATATTAAAATAAAAAATTGAATTTTAATTGGTGAAAGGTGATTAAAAATAAATTATATAGTATAAAATAAATAATTAATTAATTAAATATTATATCGTTTATATTTAATTAAAGTTTTTTTTTTTTTTGAAATAATCTTCTTGTATTACCGTTCATTGTGTTATTAACAATTTTATTTCACTAATGTTTTTTTTTTTTTTTGTATTTTAGTGATATATATTTTAATACTAAAATTATTCATGCATAAGCAAATAAAATATATTAACTTTTTCGACCTGGAAATAAATAAAAAATCTTTATTATTTTTTTTCCAACAATAGTAATATTTTTCAGTCAGATATTACATAGTAACCACTTTTTAAAAATTTTATATATATTTTTTTTTTTGACGGTATTTAATTTGATAATAAAAAAAAATTAAAATAACACTGACTTCACGTTTACTATATTCTGTATATTATATAAATTATATTCATAGTATACTATAAATATTATATTACATAGACATATCTTTTTTGTGCAAATTTCATATAAAATACCAACAAAAAAAAAAAATACCACAAAATTGAAATATATCCATTATAGTTTATGTCATTTGGCAGATAAATAAAATATTGTGGTTATTATTATTATTATTTTTTTCCATAGAAAAAAATTAAATTAACGTTAATAAAAGCCTTCCTAATAAACTCTTTAATTTTAATTTTACATATCTATTTATTATTTTTTTAATTTAAAAAAAAATGTACAGGAATAATGTGTGGGATTATTGGTTATATACTGGAAATGGATACTCTTTAACACAATTTTTAATATTAAATTTAACATACAATTTTATGATATTATGTTATTTCATATATCTATTTTTGTTTCTGACTGTTTTCTAAAATAAGTATACCTATGTATGAATTTCGATATTCAATAGAAAACGTTATAGAAGGGTATAATTATATATAGTCATTATTGTTATGAACTGTAAACATAAACCCATCTTTCCAATAAATATACATCACAAAAAAGATGCACTTTTTGTGTTATTTTCTCTTATAATTGACTTTTCACAGAAATCATCTTTTCTTATCCAATAAATTGCAAATAAAAAAATTTTTTTTGAATGAATATAGAAATAAAAAATTTAATAAAAACATTTTTACCTCAACTATTTTTATAATATTGGTATATCTTTATTCATAAAAATATTGTACATATGTATATAGAAAAGAAATTTCTTAATGATAACATTTTCAAGGTTGTTGGATTTTATTTTGCACAAGGTCGAATAAAAATGTTAAAGTTCTTTGCAAACTTTGCAAAGAATTTTTAATGGAACGTAAAGATGAAGAAGAAAAAAAAAAAACACAGCATAAACTGAACATAAAATTGCACAATTAAATCATACATATAAAACAATTTTATTTATTTTTTTTTATTTATTTTAAAGAAACTTTGTTTAAAAATCTTTTTCAAAATATCATTTCAAGGGAAAAAGAATTTCAAGTATGAAAGAAATATGGTTGACCTGTTTTTTTTCTTTTTTTTTTTAATAAGAATAATTGTTGAATAAACTTTGTTAAAGAAAAAAGCAATAAAATTTTATTTATTAAAAAATAAATAAAAAATAAATCTTGAATAGAAAAGCAACATCCATTTTTTTATAATTAAAATTAATTTCGAATTATCTTTAATTTTAATATTTTTATGCGAGAAAAAAAATCTAAATTATGTTAGTGATTAATTAAAAATATTCTTAAGTTTATGTTTTATTTATAATCGTAGCCTGGAAAAAAAACTCTATATAATTATAGCATAAATTTGTTGCACAAAATAAATAGTGCGAATCTAAAATTGTTTATACACTATATTTATCAACAGGGCGACAAAATTAAACACTCTGTTTTGTTATAAAATTACAAAAGTTTCCTCTCAATATAAGGAAAAGATACTTTTGCAACAAGCTTGAATTTTGATCACTATTTTAATACTGTTGTCGTGTCAAGTAAATCTTTTTTTAAAGTGAAATTTTTATTTAAAGTGAATTCAAATTATAAGTAATAACATTTTTATAGGTATTTTATGTTAAACATTTTTCTTAAGTTTTCTTAAGTTTTATATTTTGGACAGGTTTTTATGTATTTAATAATAACTGATTTTGAGTATTTAATAATAACTGATTTATCAGAAAATTCTGTGGTATGGTATAGCTTGTTCTTATATCTAATTTTTCAACTAGTATTTTTTTTCAGTGCAAGAATACTAAATTTGGAAACAATTTATCGCATTATAACTAGGACCCACTTTAAGTGTAAAATTTGTATGCTATTACTTTTGTATATAACTTTTTTCTATTGCTTTTTTAATACACAAATATACCTAATGTTATAATATATTAATGCGATGTGGTGACTTTGACAAAACATGTCTTCAGAAAATTATTTAGTTTTATTAATTTATCGGAAAACTTGCTATTTTGCAAACAAAAAAAATTTTTTTTTTTTTTCAAAAACAAATTTATTGTAAATAAAAGTCAAAGAAAGAATAACATTTTATTTTTTTATTTTTTATTTGTTTATTTTTTTGTTTTGGAAAATTAAATGTTTCTGCTTTTTAGAAACATTTTGTTTATAAAATTTTATATAAAAATTATTCAAAAAAAAAAAAAAAAATAGAAAAATAGAAAATAACTATTGTTTGCACCTGTATAACCCAATTTCAAAGGAATGCATGGAAAAAACTTTCAGTGCTTACGAACAATCTTCAATCATAATGTGTTAAAAATGTTCTAACAATATTTTAAGACAACAAACAATGTTACAACTCAAATTGAATAAGTAAGTAATCATAGATTTTCTGCTTTGAGAAAATGATCTTCAACAACAGTAAATTTTTTATAAAAATTATGAGCGAAACTTATTTATTTGTCAAATAAAATGATTAAAATAAGTATGGAGTAAATTATTGCCAGCTCTTTAGACCAATCATGTCATGATTTCAAGTTAAAATACCATAATAAGTTTCATTAAAGAAAATTCATAAACTTATCTATAGAGTTAAAAAATTTGTGTTAGGAGCTGCAAACACTAAATTTATGTATTTATGCTTTTCTATATATATTTTAAAAGTAGAAAATCAAAACAAGCTCAAATAAATAGAATTTATTCATATAAAATATAAATAAAAATAACCCCAACAATAATATTAAAAATAAAAGTATTGTGGTAAAAAAGCTAAAAATGTTCTAATTTTTTTTTCTATTCAAATTTGCTTTGATGCAAACATAATTTTTATTTCTTTAAAAATGGCAAAAAAAAAAAAGTTTTAATAAAATTTTTTTGAATTCGTTTTTTTTTTTTTTCTGACAAAATAGAAATGCAAAAAAGCTTAAATTTTATAAAATGTTGAACATAAAAGCATAAGTATATATCTCTACATATTAGATGTATATTGTAATGTTCACACCACGTTCACACATATTAGATATTTGTATCTATACTATGCTATACTGTTTGTATACATTTTTTCAGCAATTGTTTTGTTTACAAAAAATGCCACATTCTTAACTTTTTTTTTTATGTTTTGAATTTCAAAAAAAAAATAAAGAAACTTTTGTGAAAAAACTCATTGAATAAAAATTTTGAAATTTTTTTTAAAAAATTTTATTCACAAAAGAATAATTGTAAGACTTTTAGTCTAGGTTTTATTTTTATTTTTTGAACATTGAATTTATTTTTCATTCTACGACTTGAATATTAATTTTTGTTTAGTTTTTAAAGATAATTTGTGTGATTGTGGATATATTTTTAAAAGATATTAAAACCTACATGTACTTTAAAGTTTAAATTTCCAGAAAAAACATGGAATATAAAATTTTTACTTCGAATTTATCACGATGTCTAACCTTTTTAAAAAACCACAGTTGAAGATTACTTCTTAAACTTTTTTTGATTATCCTAAAACCTTCTACAATGCACATACAAAGGGCTCAAAAAAATTTTCTGAGACAAGCTTGGCACTCTCTTAATTTCGAACTATATATTATGTTTCTTAATATGTTGATAATTGTAAATTCAGTGATTTATACACTGTTAATTTTCGGCTTAATTTTAATAAGTATAATGTTTGCATATACGATATAATAAATAGTAATATCAACTGCGAAGATTATACTCTTTTATAATACCAAAACCAGGTCTAAGAGCTACTCAACTATTAGATGTTCCCTTTAATAGAACTAACTATGGATTCTTTGAGTATATATGAAATTGCTTGCGAAAATTAAATGTGTGTCATGATGTGCTTACTCTAGAAGAGTAACTTTTAAAAATATTTTAAAGAAGTTTATGAATTCACATTTGTAACGTAAACATCTGAAATAATTAGTATTAAATCATAAAAATTGTTTATAGATGCATACAAGATATTTATTTTTCTACTTTTTAACTCCTTTAAATATTTGAATTTTTTTAATGAATTTATGTATGAATTTTTATATTTTAATGAATTATATGAAAATTGTAATTAAATTTAATTTTGAATGTTATGTAAGTTTTAAGTAAAAAATCTGTATAAGGTTAACCGATAGAATAAATAAATAAAATAAAAATATCTTTCTATACCGCAAACTTTTTTATATTAATTAACTTTTCTTTTTTTAATATACTATACGGATTGGACCAATGTTCACTAGAACTAAAAATTTGGTTTTTCTTAAAAAAAAACTATTCGTCTATACATTGAACCTTATATAATTAAATAAAACATTTTATAAATCAACCTCCAACTCTATGTAAAAATATATTTTTGAGGTTTTTAAATGGTTTGTGAGTATATTATATACTACATATAAAGTATAGATAACTATACAACAATCTTCAAGTACACAATTTCAAAAACATCATTTTAAATACTTTTTCATAACTTTGAAGCAACTTTAACCAACATTTTAATTTTACACTGATATTTGAGTTTTTTTTATAAAAATTTTATATTTAATCTTAGCACATTATGTAATTATTTCAAGGAAATTTTTAGCACACAAAAAATGAAATTAAAACATCAAAAGATTATAATTTGATATGATGGTTTTATGAGTGAAATAATATTACAATCAATCGTTTATGTTGCAAATTATTTTCTAAATTGTTGGTTTCTAATTCATTTAATGAGACTATTAAAAAAAAAAAGAAGAAGAAAAATTCAATTAACGTCTAGACTGAAGTGTACTTTACTTATGTGTATACATACTTTAATAGGTGTAAATTTTTATTAAAATAACTATATTTCTTGTGATTAACACGAATTTTAGACCATCTAAATTAATTTTTATGAAATTTTATGTTATTTAAAATTTTCTTGCGTTATTAATTTTTAATTAAAATGATTTAAATTCTTCAAGAAAATGTCCTGGAGAAAATTTGTGTATAATCATTTTTTATAGCCATGTACTTCAAGCCTCAGTATATTTTAATTTGTCTTATTTATAGTTGCAATAATATTATACAGGGGCAAATATATATGTTCTGACGTAATATTAGGTATATGAAATAATATGAAAGTAAATATAATATAATTACGTTGGCATTTTAAATATAGAAGTATGGTGGAAGTGCTGCATGAGAAGCAGGATTAAAACGATCGAGATATTATAAAGATACTACTTAACTTACTATAAAGATACTTATCTGAATAGGAATATAATTTGTTGAGTTGAGTCTTATCTCAGAAATTCATGGTTGCTAACTTCAAGTCTGGCTGAGGTAAAGCAAAAATTTCAAGAATTTAAAGCAAAATTTGTTTTCATAACATTTTATTTACAAAAACATAATTATATTGAATAAAAACAAATTACATTGGTAATATAAAACAATGCAACTGCAATATAATTTGAATTCGCTTCACGGTTAAGATTTTTAAAATAAAATCTATGTATACGTACAAGTACACCTAAAATATATAAATATATAAGTATCTATATATTTGAGAGCCATATCAATAAGTAAAAAAATGTAAAGATAGTTGCAAATGTGTTTAAAAAAAAAAAAACAAAAAAACTTTGAAATTTTTCTTTCCTAAAGGAATAAACTAAAAAAAAAATAAAAAATTCAAATAATGTTTGATAGTTGCAAAATTTTCTATTTTAGTTCTTGAAAATCAAATATGTACCATTCAAACTTTGAAATCAAGAAACTTTTTCATTTCATTTGCATTTTATATAAATTTAACCAACACAAAACATAAATGTTTTAAATAAGTCTAGTGGGTATTTTATATAATGTATAATTCCAATGAAAAATTTTTTTTTCTAAATATTGTTGTTTACAGAGTGCTCAACAACAACATTTTCAAAATTTCTTTTATATATTGTATAAATAGGGTAAAAACTAAACTATAGTTCTATGAATATAATATACAAATTTTGCGAACATAGATAACTATCAGAAATATTGTTTTCCAGTAATAAAAGAAATTTTTTAATCATTATGTAAAACCAAAAACATATTAAATTAAAATAATATCATGAGATCAAGTCTTGATAAGATAGATTTTCTTTTTCTGAAGTTTGTAAAATCAACAATCTATTAAAAAATATTTAAACATAATAAATGGTTTAATATTTATTCAAATACTCAAAATTGTTCGATAAACAATCTTTAATAAATAAAAAACTAAATATATTTTGTATTGATATAAATTCAGAAAATATCTAACTTCAATATTATTAATCGAATTTTTTTTTGTGCATTTTAATTGCTTTTTTAATTTTTTTTTGGTTTTTAACTTATAGTTTAAACTTTAGTTTAAAATTTATTTACCTTAAATTATATGAAAATATATAAATTTTTTTTTTGTAATCCTAATTGTAATATATATTCTTTTCAACATAGAATATTATATACATATTTCATTTATTTATAAAAATACTTTATAAAACTTGTATACATATATATATTATATATTTACATTGTATGCAAACATAATATGTTTATGTTCTTGAAAGTAAAAGATACTTTTTGATAACATTATTTCCTACGTAACTAAATATGACACTTAAAAGCTCTGAAAAACTCTT
>OZ023275.1:3020359-3091448 GCA_964007475.1 Hybos culiciformis
GGCGGTTCGATTCCAACTTCGTGCTAGAATTTAATTCAATAAAAATTTATAAAACTTGAAATTAACTATAAAAGAAAAACGAAATTTATTTATTAAATAATTTTCAAAGTGTTAGTCTAAACAAAAAAAAATTGTAACTGGAAGGAAACTCATCTTATACATAGCGCCTATAAAATCGAAAATATTTTAAGTTCTTAAACAACCATTAATTATTTGGTTTAATCTTAGTTAAAAAACAGAACATTTTCATGAGAGATTTAAAATTTCATTTATTTTAAATGAATTTTCTTTCTTAAATAAATGAAATTATTGTATTTAATGCTTTTCTGTGTTTTTTTTTTTCTTTCTCATTATCCTTTTTCATAAATCCATTCAAAAGTGTTTATAAAATGCGAAAAAAAAAGTACATACACATATTGTGTACAAAAATTGATTAAATTTTTGGTATCGAAAATTTTATCAATTTTTTTTTTGGTTATTGGAATTTTATATCTCTACAAAATGTTATTTTTTTCTTTTTTTTCTTTCTTCTTCTCTTAAAGAATTCATTAGTTTATTTTTTTATGGTATTAGGAATATTACACATATATATATATATTTTTTTTTTTTCGTTTTTTTTTTTAAATAAATAAATATGTAACTCGTTTGTTTATGTACAAAAAACATTAAGTATATATAATAACATTATGTTCAGTATTTCGATTTAAGTAAAAAAAAAATACTTTGTACATTTTTTTTTTTTTAATTTATTTTAAATAAATTTACGATCTTTTTGCAAATAATATAAAATTCTGATTAATAAAAATTCCTTCATTTTAGAATTTTTAGCAATGATGGAATTAATTTATTTAAAAAAAAAAAACGTTTGTATTTAAGATTGAACTTTTGACTTTTATTGCGTACTTTTATTACTCTTACTAAATATATATATTTATAGTATAACATCAATTACTAATGGTATAAATATTTGATTTCTAAAGACTTGTGTTTGAAGTCTGAAGCCGGCCGAATTTTGCGAGTTTTTATTTCGGTTGATCATAGTGTTCTGAAATATGAAATATTATAAAAGTAAGATGAAAAATAAAATGTAATAAACAAGTATTTAATGTTGTTATTATAATTTTTTTTTTTTTTTCGAAATAGAATGAACCTTAATTAGGATATATATGATGTCCTAGCTTAAAGGCACGTAATTTTAACATAAAAAGCTTCACATTTATTATTTATGTTATTTTTTTTTAACGTATGTATTATGTCTGGTATGATGTTATAACTTGTAAAAATAAATTTTGAAATACAAAGAGTTATTAAACATTTCATTCAATGTTATTAACATTTTTTTCTCTAAAATAATTTCTAATAAATTTTCCATTCTATAGAAATAGATATTATTAATTTTTCATATTCAATATTATATAAGTTCACATAAACACGATGATGAATTTTATTAGTTAAGCAATGATTATTTTTTTTATTAAATATGAAAATTTTTTTGTACCCTTCAGAAAAATATATGATAAAAAGAAAGAAAAAAAAAATTATACCGATATTTGCCTTAAACAATTTCATAAATTTTTATTTATAGGGAATTTTAAGATTAGTTTCCTGAAACATTTTGAAACGTTGTTATGTAATGATTTATGAGATTTTTTTTTTTTAGGTAATATTAGGCCTATGTAATAAGTTGAAAAAAAAAAAAAACAGAAACCTCTTCATTTATTTATTGGTTTCATATTCAAGATTTTTAATATGGAATTTTGTTATAATGAATCTTATATATAAATTTTCTTTTTTAATACTTATAAGTATAATTTATATCATTATAATTTTTTTTTTTACTTTTTAACGTTATACCTGCATATTATTAATCACAGGGTGCGGTGGTATATTAATTTTTGTTCTATCATTGGTTAATTAAAGTGTTTTAAGTATTTTCAAAGTTTAATCAGTTCAATTAAAAATGATTAAATGAAATAGTATTATCAATGGCAGTATTTTTCCTTTGTAAATTTTTCAACTTTTATATAGAAAGTTCAAGTAACGTGAATTTTCGTTTAAAAAGATTAAAATTTTCTCAAAAGGTGCACACATTTACATTTAGGTTCGTCAGATTTTCATTTTCGCGCCAAAATCAAAAGTTAGTGAACATAAAAAGTATACATTGTTGAAATTGATTTATTTAATAAAAAAAAAAAACTTATAACATTCTATTTTTAAGATTAAATTTTGTTTTATGACTTTTTTATTTTAACTTTACAATTTTCTTAAATCTACACATTAATTTAGTCATTTTTTTTTTCATTCTTCTATTTTATAGGTTTTTTTACATTTTCTTCTATCAAAAATATATAGCTTGCTAAAATGATCAATGACTATTTTTTATATTTTTGATATAAAATATTAAGTGAATATACGCTTAAATGTGTTTAATTTAAAGAATGAAAAAAGAAAAAAATTTTTTTTCTTCCCTCAAAAGTTCAAATACAGAAAAACTAAAAAAAATGTTTCTTCTGTCCATAGACCTTTAATGTTAAATTAGCTTTGATTTTGAGGCTGTAATAAAATGGTTAAAGGTTAAAGAAAAATATAAATGACTTTCAATTCAAAAACAATAAAATTTTTACGGTTAGACAATTATTTCCATTTGAATAAGTTTATTTGCAAAAAAGAAAATAAAAATAGAGCTATGAAAGAATAAAAAAAAATAAAAAAACATCAAATATCCTTTTTTTTTATACATACTATATATACATACAATTTCCAAATCGTTAAATAAAAATATCCTAGACGTACAAAAATAACATTTTTATATAAATAGAGATTATCTAAACAAACTAAAATTTATTTTTCATGAAAATGACATTAGTGGGTTTAAATAAATTTAAAAATTTTACATTATTTTGTCAACGCATAAGAGAGATACAGATGTTGTGTATTCAACAGTGGTGTTAAAATTTAGGTCTTTATTTAAAATTATAGAAATATAATCGGGAAAATGTACTAATTGTTCATGTCTTTCTGTTTATTGAGAGCTATAAATGTTTTTCCAAAAATTACCCTAAAAAGAGACATATAATTTTTACTATATTGTATTCTGGAAGTATAGTGCTTTAATTCTTCCACTTAATATTATTAGATACATAATAACTCGTCTAAAAATGTATAACAAATGAATGTATAACAAACAACTTATATAAAACTATAAAAACTTATAAAAAGAGCTATTTTTGATGTGATGAATAAATTATATTGTTAAAGTCATTCACTTGGTCGATTTGACCTATAAGGAATATACAGAAATTAAAATGCCTCATCTATCTTTTTTCAGTGAAGATTAAAAACCAGTTTTAAAAAGTATTCCTCAAAATAATAAGAACTCTTTTCTCTTTCATTTGGTTTATTTTAATTTTTTAAAGAAAAGCTTTTCAAGGATAAAGGGAAATTCACAATAGTCAGATAAATTCACATTAAGTGCGATAAGAAAAACTATAAATTTTGAATATATCTAAATAAATAATCACATTTCATATTTCTTCTTTTTACTATAGGTAGGAAATAATACTATGTATAATTACGGTAATTTATCAATGGAATAATAAAATAGTTTACTTTTTCAAATAAATAAATTCGTTAAATAAATCCTTTAAATTGAGAATCTAAGATTTAAGTAAATTCATTGGCCCTTAAATATATACATATGTTATATATACATATTATTATATCTTTCCATCCAGAATAAGAAAAACTAATATGGTAACACTTATTGTAGGACGAGAGTTAAAAATATACCTATATATAGAATAATTTAAATTGTAATAGTTTACTATTTCAATATAGATTCTAAATGATATTATTTTATAAACTTTTTGTTATTTTTATATATTTAAATTTTTTTTTTTACTTTTAGTTTTCTGAAATTAAGGCTTTTGCTCTACATAAAAGGATAATGGTAATGAATATAAACAAAAAAAATAATAAGAAAAAAAAAATTTATTCTTTTAACAAGCTATTGACATACATTTTTTATTTCTTTCTTGTGATAACAAATTTTTTCATCTAACATGTCTTTATAAAATCATCAATGTATATATGTATATTTTTAAAGAATTTTCCATATACGTATATATAATAATACATACTACATACACACTGTTTTATAATTTTTATTTTATATAATTTTTTTAGGTAAATTTTGTGATGTCAAAAAATTTATTTTATTATGGAAAAAAAGAAAAACATTTATTTTAAATTAATAAAAAAAAGGGTTTATTAAATAGCCCTTATTTCTAAATGACCAATTTGAAGAGAAATCATTCAAATAAATCAAAAATTAATTAAATAACCTTTCAACTTATAATATACAGGCAGCAGTTTTCATTAAGGGGTTTCAAACATCGTTTTCTGATATAAAAATTTTCTAGGATTGAGGTGAAGTTTGCCAATTCAATTTATTAAACAAAAACACAGCATTATTGTTTAATATAGGCAAAATAAATGTGTGTTAAAAAATTAAAAATCTGTCAATTTTATGTGTCGAAAATAAAATGTTTTGTTTTGTTCGAATATTCGTTCCATACTGTATTTCACTTCACTTTGCACCGCCTCATAGTACTTCTACTTATTCCAAAGTACAATTTTATTTGAAAAAGTAATCAATTCTTTTCTTAGGAAGGAATTGTATTTAAGAAACTATTGAATACAAAGTAATTGTATATTTAAAAAGTAATCAATATGTTTCTCAAAAACAAATTGTGTTGTGTTTGAATTGTAAATTGGAACCGTAAATTAATTGAAATAAAACTGAATCTTTTTACGTGTTTATTGTTAAAAACGTACACTGTAAAAAATAATGTAAAATTACACAAAACTTTACACTGCTAGACACGTAAATTTACAGTACTTACCAGGTAAAATTTTTTTCATGGAACATTACAGAATTTTACGTTACAATATTACACAAATTCTGCAAATTTCCTGAATTTTTTGTACTTTTGCAAATCAAACTGAGTTTTTACACAAATTTCTATTAAAATTACATAGATTCTGGAAAAGTAATATATATTTTTAGTAAATAAAGTAAAATTGAATGGTTTTTGGCGTCTGAAACTACATTCTGTAAAACTGTAAAAGTACAAACCAGGTGAAAATTTACATATTGGAAAAACAAAATGTAATAGTTCATGAATTATCGTTGGATAGAAAAAGCCAACGATAATTCATGTAAAATCACTAAAAATTTTTACCAGTGTACACGTCTCTCTAGCAAAAATTAAATAAGTATCTAAAATACAAATTTTTTTTTATTTTACTTAAAGGAATATTACGTTATACGATTTAGAGAGGGACATAAGACCATTATGGCGGTAAGATCTATGACACTTAGTCACGACAACAAAAAAATATATTCAAACATCTATTTATTTATTGCTCCTTTAACAGTGCAGATAGAATTCAGTTTTTCAAAAAACCTTAATAAATAAAAATAATTAAAATCAGAACATAATTAACATAACATGTTGATAATATAGATTTATAGATCTATTGATTATAATTTTCAACGCTTGATAATAAAAATAAATTTATGAGAACTCCACAGGTAGTTAAAAAATTAATAAAAAAAAAAAATTCGCAAAAAATTTTAAATTAAAAAAAGAAAAAAATTCAAAAAGGTACAAAATGGTCCTATAATTTTTTTTTAATTTATTTTCATTTTTATTTCAGATAAAAATCTATTTTTTTTTATTCATTTCCTAGATTCAAATTTGCGTTAGGTCGTGGTGCAACCAAACATAAATTCCGTGATTACTTCTTTTTTATTTTTAAATTTTTGTTTTTGTTTTATCTAAAGTGAAAAATTTCGTGTAATTTCTAAACAAATAAACACCAAAAGTTCATTCATATAGCAAAGCAAAAAAATATGTATATAAGTTTATATATTATACAAAATATAGGTGTTATGTAATTTCAAAAGGATTATTTTTTCAATTTTTTTATTTGTTTCAATAACATTTGCTGCATATGGTGTGATGATAATTTATTTTTTATTTTTAATCTAAAAGAAGTAAGGTGAATTAAAATTAGAAAAGAAAAAAAATGCGAATTTAAATTTATCTATATAATTTAAATACATTGTAGACCTTATGATCTGAAATAAAAAATTGGAAATTTATACACCAAGTTTTTATAATTATATTTTTTGAAATAATCTTAATTCAGAAATTGACAAAGTACAGGAAATACTTGTGTATCAGCTTACAAAAGTTATTAGAAAAGTATTAAATTTTTTAAATGCAATATTCGAGAACATTCTGAATTAAAATCTTTATATATGTGTAGTAAAATATGTAAAAATTTTGCATAATATGTATTTCAATTTTTCTCATGAGTAGATAAGACAATTTCTAGAACTAGTCGCCTTGAATTAAAAAAATTATTCAAATATATATGTGTCACTTTTTCATCATAAAATGAGATTATATATAAAAAATGTTAAAACTTCTCCTTCATAACTATAAAAATATTTTAAAAAAGAAGTGTTTATATATAAAAATTTTTAACAAGCGGTTCTATAGAGCCGGTGCGAAACGGCTACAGCTCATCACTGTTTAAATGTATTCATACTTATAATATGCATCATACAGTAGTAATTTTTGCTATGTTTAAAATAAAGTTAATTTTGTATTATTATATATATAGGAATTCTATTCTGGTAACTTAAAAAAAAAAAATTCTATCTATTTATAAAAGTAAAAAGTTTTCCATTTTATCTAAGCTGAAAAAAAAAACTTCAGTTGTTAAGAAAATAGAAAACATTTTAAATTTTTTATATTGTTTTGTATATCTTGACCTGAGTTAAATGTTCTATTTAAAAAATATAAAAAAAAAAATTAAACTTATACTTAATTTTTTTTTTTTGTACGAAGCTATTAAGATTTTCAGTTCATTATAATAACGTCCTTAAGAATATTATATAGTCAGACATAAAGTTTCACATTTTCCTTAAAATTAAAAAAAAAAAAGGTGTTTTATTAAAAAATTCTGTTTCATTGTTTCTTCTAGTTTTTCTATTTTAAATATATACAAATAATGTATAAATAACTAAATAGTAGTTATGATATAAAAAAACAAAACTTTTTATTTTGAATCTAGACACAAAAAAATAAAAATTATAACGTTGTTGAGGTTTGTTTGCTTTTAAAAGAAAATTTAAGTATACCTAATATATATATTTGTATATGCACACAAATATAATAGGTACATATACATTTAAATACTTTGATAGTTATATTGTCTATATTTTACAGAATTTACATAGGATTGCAGCTTATTCCCTTGATGGAAAAACATAAAATATTAACTGTTAACTATTTATTATACTTCTACATTTTATGTACATATTTCAAGAAATAAATAACTTCATTAATATTTTAACCAAATCACTTCATTTTAATAGATTACGTGTAATTTTCATTACACATATTCATTTCGATAACTTCGTCATAAAATAAAAAAGTATGCAGCATAACATTTTAAAATTTTGATATAAAATTTTTCAGAGATAAAATTGGAATTTAAATAAATTCGATTTTTATAGAATTAGAGATTACAAATATTAACTCTTTGATTTAAAATTTTTGTTTGAAATAAGCTTATAAAGATGATATACTATGGCTCTATTATTTTAGAGTTTAGAAATAAGAGTCTGTGTCAATTAAGTTATACATACTATTAATCAACTGATTTAAGTAAATTATTATAAAATATTTCCCGCGGTTCGAAAACAAGATATTTTTATTTTCATAAAACAAAAATTACAAAGAATCGCAAATGTTATGAATTTTTTTCATTCCTTTATTAATTTTTATTAAGGGTACTTTTTATCAGAACCCAGCATGAAAATAATTTTCATAGGCAAAAAAAATATATAAGTAAGTATGTATATATTTTTTATTTCATGATAACATTTTCATTTTGTTAATAAATTTTATTAACAAAATAAAAAGGAATAAAAAACATAATAGATATATTTTATTTACATATAATTTACAAAAGGAAAAAAAAAAAAAAACAGAAAAATAAAATCCCAACTTGAAATAGTCCAATGAGGAGCAATGAAATATATTTTTTTTTTTTTGTCTGTTAATATCATAAAATAATAATAAATAATATTTTTACGTATAAAATTTGGCAAATTTCTTTGGCGATTTTATCTTAAAAAAAAATAATAATAAATTTATAAAAATAAAAAAAACAAAAGACTAAAAATTTAATCCTTAATTTTTTTAGCATAAAAACTGATCAAAAGATTTGAAGTTTACCTAAAGGAAATTTTTCTAATACGCTTAAAGGACTTTTTATGAATGAAGTCAAGTGAATTAAGCAGTGTTCTCACTAGAACTGTTCTCGGCCGATTGGAATATCTATAAGAGGGATCCGATCCGATACTAGCAAAAACATTAAGGACTTTACTCAATAGTTGGTTTTCATAAGAAAATTACTAATAAATAGAATCGTTTATTCACCATACGAAAATTAGTAAATATTATTTTAATGACTTTTATACGTATACAGATATGAAATTTTTTTCGGTTTGAAAAGATGTAATTTTTGGATGCGCTCACACGCTACAATATGATTCATAACATATTTTGTTTAAGAGTTCAAAAGTTTTAATAAATTTTCCAAATTTTTATTAAATAGGTTCCAATGAAGACATTTTTATTATAAACAAGAATAAAATAAGTTTTTTTTATACAAATTTAGAGAATTGAACTTTCGTATAGTGAGATGAATTATTTCGTGTTTATTAAGCGAAGAATGTTTTTTTAATCTTAGCTGACTTGCTGATACATTACTTGAGAGCATTGAATATGTAAAGTGCATGTATTACAGGCAGCCCCGTAACTAGCTTTTCTAAAGCCCTGTGCAAGATTACATTTTTGGGCCCTAACCTAATCCTTATTTTTTTTTTTGGAAAGAAATGAACATAATTAATAAAATGTAAAGAAATATTTATTTATTATTATATTTTTTATAAATGTCGTTTATATTTGAATTGCACTTTTTTGGCTTTTTTTTACAGTGTTATATTCAATATATTTTATTGAAAGATTGAATAATCTCTCTTGTGACATAGTGGATCTTAAATAATTCTTGATTAATTTTAGCTTACTAAAACTTCTTTCACACAATGCAGTAGAAACTGGAAGAGTGAGAAATATTCGCAGAGCAATATTAATGTTTGGATAAGACTCAATTAAGCCAAAGCCATGAAGTGCCTGCAAAATTTCAAGTGGAGTTGCAGTTTTAGTATTACGTATAAGCGTCGGGGCTTCAAATTTGAAGCTTTGAATGTTACAGGCGGACTTGTACATTTTAAAATTTTTACCATACTTAATGGCTAAATCTGCAGCGGACTTTTTTAGATCAAAAACGCTGGTTGATTTCAAAAACGAACCAAACAGAAAGGAAAAATCGTTGCAGATAGTTGTCAGTTGCCCATAACGCCAATTTTATTGAGATAATAGAGTATCAAAAACATTATAAATCTGCATTTTATACAAATTTTCAGGAGTCATATTCCTTCCTTCATCCGTTTCCCCATAATTTCCCATTTTCCTACATTAGAAAAATTTTCGGATCACCTATATTATTCCCGAGATCCGAATTTTTTTATTTATAAATTTTTTTATTATCGATTAATTTTTTTTTCGTTTACCATTTCCAAGGCCCCTCAGATCCTGGGCCCTGTGCGAGTGCCCCTGTAGCATCTGTCTAGTTACGGCACTGACAGGCATTGTAGAGTTAAATTATGAATAAGAAATTTAAAGTGGATGTTTAATCTATAATGTAATATCATCAATTTTAATTTGTTATTTTTCACTGCCAGCCAAGAAGTACATACGAATTAAATTTAACCTGCATTTAAAGAACCATAATTCATTCATTAATTAAATTAAAAAAGTTTAGAAAAAAATTTAATGGTGATTGAAAAATAGCACAAAAATAATGATCATATCAGACTAATCTATTTTGACATGCTGTTGTAGTGTAGGGGCATAATCATTTTCTTTCTTTCTTTAATTTATATAGTTTAATGTAGAGATTTTCAACCTTTCTTATGTTATCAGACTGGAATTTTTCTTTTAACTAATGCCATGTTAAAATATTGTTCTAATCTTTTCAGGTTATTTAAAAAAAAAAAAAATAATAATAATATTCTCATCTTTCCCTAATCTTAGCAAAAAAAAAAAATAATAATAATAATAATATAAAAATAAAATTTATATATTTGAAGGGCAATGTATACTCAAAAGATATTAAAAAATACCAAAAATTTTTTTTATTAACAACAACACAGTATGTTTTTTTTTTTCAAACATATAACTCCAAATTATGTTCAAGGCTAACTTTATCAAGTAAATCAAAGAACTTTAAATTCTCACTCAGAATTTCTGTTCTTTATTTTTTATTGCTTAAACAAAAGTTCAGTTTGTGTTTTATTTTATTGGAAGATATTTG
Organism: Hybos culiciformis; assembly: GCA_964007475.1. Lineage (NCBI taxonomy): Eukaryota > Metazoa > Arthropoda > Insecta > Diptera > Hybotidae > Hybos > Hybos culiciformis. Next base: position 3,030,881 of record OZ023275.1, read on the forward strand.
AAAATTTTAGAGACTTTGAACCTCCAGGGAAACAGAATATAGATTACAATGCGATAACATAAAATTTATATTTCTTGAGAATTAAGATTTCTTGAGAATTGAATATTTTATAAAAAAAAAAACATATATAAAAACTGTGTAATATTTTTTAGTTTGAGTTTCATTGTGATTATTTGTATATTATTTTTATATTGTATATTATTTTTATATTTGATTTAGCAATTCTTGAATTCAAACTGAACTGAGTAACTTACGAATAAGCTAGGCTTTGAAATTGATGCTTAGAAATTGGTTAAAATGTTAGCAATTACATTTCTTACAAAATTAATTAAAAGAATTTATGTCGCGTCCTCCTAGTAGTATTCCTGACCTTTTAATCGTTTCGTCATACTAGCGTATACTGGTGATATAGACATGGTAACTTACTAGTATCGATGTGTAAATGTGATATTTGTGTTACTCGAATCAGAGATTTGGCAATAAAAATCAATTTTTGTCAACAATAAATCAAACCAGATTTCGTAGTATTCTATGTCAGACACAACTTTGATACTATCCTCCTATCTACCCCCATAGTTCTTATTACGCATATTCTTTAACTTTGAAATTAAAGTTTCCAATTCGTTTATTTTAAATTTTTAAAATATGAAAAGGTAATTAATATTTAACTTACTTTCATTGCATAAAGCTTTTATTGCGCAAAAAATAATAAAAATAAAAAATTTAGATAACTGAAAAATAATAAAAAAAAAAATTTTCTTAAAAGTTTTTCTTTGAATGAAATAAAAAAATTATTGTTCAAAAATATAAAATAAAATAATAATAATAGAATATAAAAATTAAAGATCTTTTCTTTTTTGCATATCAAAAGTTAGTGTAAAAAATATAACTTTTAAAATACTTTTCATTCTCATGTTGTCTGCAAAGTTCAAATTTTACGTTCTTTTCAATTTTTTGTTTTTTTTTTTTTTTATTCCCATCAAATTTGCATAAATTTAAAAATATATATTTAGCTTTTTCTTGCTGTTTTTTTTTTGAAATAAAACAAAAAAAAAAAAGTACACACATAAATGAAAAACCTATTTTTTACATCAATATTTGATAAAACAAAAAAAAAAATCTTCTTTTTTTTCACAATTCGATAAAATTGGTTTTCCCTTTGAATTATGTAAATGTTGTAGAGGAGGCTTTTATTTGAAAGCGAAAAGTTAAAAAAAAAAATTGTTTGGCGGACCACACAAAATGATAAATAAAACAATTCCATATAACACCAATTTTCTAAAAATAAAAAAACAATTAACATTGAAAAAAGTGGTTTGAATGAAAATACACAGACCATAGTCCATTCTTATTATACCTATAACTTTTTTTTGTAAATATTCGAATAGTAGTTATGAAAAGTTAAATTTTCAAAATGACAAGTTAAGTGTAAAATAATTAAAAAAAAAATTATTAATTCCTTGTTAATTTATTCGTTAATAAAGAAAATTTTCAGAATTTTCTTCCTTTTTTTTTTTGCTTACCTCCTACTTGTATAATTTTCAATTCATGCGCGTCTTTTAATAACTCATTAGCTCATTAAAAAACATTTTCATAATAATTAACCGCATTTATTTATTTATGCTATTTGTGTCCTTGATAAGAAAAAAAAGATACAAAAATATATATACATATATATATGTACAAAAAAAACCTTGACTTATATATTATACTGCGATATAGTGGGCTTAGGACTGATGGCATTAAAAATGAAATGAAATAAAAATAATTTATTATGTAATGGAAATAAAAACCTTAAAAAAAATATAAATACAAGCATAATATTAGATATTTTATTACCATCATTATTAACATGACGTTTAATTCATATTGTACTCTTATTTTTCTATTATATTTATATTATTATTATTACAGGCAGTGTTTGCCAAACTCATTACTTGTGCGTCTCAGATAAAATTAAATTAAAAATTATTTAAAATTAGAATTATGTTTTAAGTTTCTAGAAATATTTTTAATTACTTTAATTTGGCTTTGAATTATAATTTCCGATGATTTGTATCATTTTTTGTTTTGTTTTACAATTTTACAATTTTTTACTAAATAATTTGCTTAAATTAGAATAACTATCTCTAAGACCAGTATTTTTATTTGGTTAACAAAATAAAAAGAACCATTAGGATAACAGCCAGTTCTAGATTCTATAGTTATATAATATTATATTTATTTGCTTAATATTTCACATTATTATATATAAAATCTTTGTTACAAACAAAATAACTTCAAATGTTTGGAATCTTGAAAAAAAATAGTATTATAATATTGTACTGTAAAAAAATATAGCTTGAAATATCCTGAAATGATAAATAAATATCTTTGAAACTAAACGAATATATAATAGAAAGTGTTCCATTTTACAGTTGAAGTACAGAAAATTAATGTTTGATTCAATGATTCTAATATTATAAACTACAAAAAATATACTTTAGGTTTATTTTAAAACTATATAATAAAGAATGCAGTTGCAATAATGTTTGAAGCATGTGTTAATAAGATATAAAATCAATATATTTGAATCTAACTAAATCCATCATAATCCTGCCTAGTGAAAAATGCCAGGCTCAAAACATCTTATTATTAAAATTTAACTAAACTCTTAATTATTGGAATACAATATAAGTACTTTTAAACCTTTAATTAAAAAGTCTTGGTATTGTAGGCGAAGAGTTGAATTCCCTTCTCTTAGAGGCCTAACAACTTTGTAATCGAACAACTCTGAAAGGAAAATTCATTAAAAACTTTTAGATCTCAGTATAAGAAACAGGTATGAGTATGATAATTGAAATTAAATTTATTCAGTAATGGTATAATCCAGTATACCAATCTGAGATATTTATTAATATTTTTAATTTATATGAACAAAGAAGCAAACAATTATAACACTATAAATTTAAGCAGTGTAAAATGTTTTGAGTTTAATATTTTTTATTTGCTCCTTTTTGGTTCTGTATAACAAAATTTATTAGTGATTTCTGTATAATGTCGATTATTTGAAGGAAATAATAAATTTTAGGAATATTATTTTTTATTGTTCAACTTTCTTTTCATTATTGGAAAAGGTTTGGTAATTGATGAATTTATCTTGGGAAATTACATATTGTTGTATATGAAAGATACCGGAGTATCAATAAAAAATAAAATAATAATTATATCATGACATTCTATTGAGATTTTTTCAAATAAAATAAAAATAAGAAAAATTTTGAATGATGTTTAATTCTAAAATAAGTTTAAATATATGTACAATACATAAATAGATTTGCCATTTTCCAAGACCTTGGACTATAAAAATTGAAAAAAAAAAAAAATATTCAAAAAGATAGCAGACGTACGATGAAAAATATAATTCAATTAAATTTAAATATTCTAAAATAAAATGTCGCAAAAAAAACTACTATGATTATTCAATTGTAAATAAAACAATTATTATATTACATAATTTGTCTATATACTATAATACTTTTTCAGAATATTAAATAGTACAATAATAACAAAGTTTAATTTTCAATTAATAATAGTAACAACATGTACACACAAATTTTGTAAATAATAACATTATTGTTGAAAATAATCATATAATATTTATGTCAAGCTTTGTTGTAATTTTCGAAATTAATAGATTTATTACAAATAAATGATAACAACAAAAAAAAAATCTTACATTATACAAATTAAAATAAATGATTACCCATCAATTTGTCCAAATATTTAATTGTTTTAAGTATACATGTGCAAAATATATACTTGTATATTATATATATAGTTACATATATACACAATACACCTTAGCATAAGAAAATTTTTTTATGTATAATCATAAAGGAAGTATAAATAGAGGAACTAGTCCCATACAAAAAATTCGAATAAAAAAAGTTGAACAAAATTAGATCAGACCCCCAAGCTTTTATTTTTTTTAGAATATAACGCTATAACGAGAGAGCTTTATAGCTTTTAAAATATTTTTTTTATAAAGCTTTTAAAAATAAACAAAATATTTCCTTTATTATAATTGTATTTTAATGTTTACTAGTATTTGTTCTCTATAAAAAAAAAAATTGGGTTAGATAAATGTAAATAAAAAAATTATTTTTGAAAGCATTAATAAATTCATTTTATTACATGTTTAATTTACATATCGTCGGTCTCGTGCATAAATCACGAAACTGTAATTTTGGCCGTTTTGACCTAATATTGTAGAAAAATCATAAAAAACTAAAATTTTAATATGTTCAAAGTTAGAAGTTGAAAGCTGTCATAAATTATATATACGCAATGACTATTTCTATTTTCCCGAAAATATCAAAACGTACTAAAAAAAAGAAATTTAAATCCAATTTTCTCAAAACTATGTTTTTGCAGTTCCGTGATTTTTGCATGAGACCGACGATGTTCACATTATTTTATATCATTGGAATAATGTTTTTTTTGTTTTTTATTTTGGTTTCAAAGTATACTTTAACTTTGTAATAATAACCCTTTTAAAAATTTTGAGCCTTTTATTATTAAAAGTGTTAATAACAACTCCAAAAATTTAAATCTATGTTCATAACATTCGTCTGTTTCGGTGAACCAGAAATCATATTTTTTTGATAATTTTATTGCGTACAAACAGCATTGCATACAGTTTGTTAAAATTCTTTTTTTTATAAAAATGTTGAGCAAAATAGTTATCAAACATTTTTATACGAAATCTGGTAATTTCAAACAGATCAAATAAAATATTTCCAAATCATTGTCATAATTTTTGTGATATAAAAATTGTTCTGATTTGAATTCAAGGACATCATTAGTTTTTTTTTATTTTATTTTTTTTTTTATGATTGGGGTCGATAGAAGATAACTTGTTTAGCCGACTACTTTTTATGGAGCTCTAACTTCATGAATTACTAAATTATTTAAGTGAAGGTCGCGCATTCAAAAAAGTGCGTTTACCTACTTATTAATAAATAAAATAAATGAATAAATATTTACTTTATTTTATTCAAATTATTTATACTTATTTTAATTCCGTATCCAAATTGATAAATTTCCAATAATAATAAAATATTCCGATATAATTTTTTTAATGTCCTTATATTTCAAAATTTAAATAGTTAAAACAAAGTTCATGCAAAATATTTTAATATATACATTTATTTTAAAGAATGAACTAATTAAACGTAAATTCACGATAAAAATAAAACAATGTCTCCCACTATCGTTTAAGAATATTTTATCCAAAGGAGATAAAATATTATGACATATTATCTCTTTATTAATGTAAAAATTAAATTGCAATATATATATTTATTGATTTGAAATAACTTATGATAAGGATTTTATAAATTTCAATAAAGACGAAGATGCTAGTTTTAAAAAAAAAAATCATAGATGTTATAAATTGATATTAGCACACCATAACAATACATAATTTAGACACATATTTTTTCATTTATTCATTTGTTATAATTTTTCGCACAACTACATTCGAATTTTTAGAACTTTGTTGTAATAAAACTAAACATCCTCAAAATAGAAAAAAAATTAATGAGTATTAGAGAAAATAGAAAAGCTTTTTTGCTTATACATATGTTTTGGGGGTCTGAAAAAATAGGAAAAAAAATAAAAACGTTATTTTAAAAAGTTGTTTGACATAGTTACTCTATATTATACTTCCTTTATGGTATAATTTTTCATAATTGTACATGGTATGTACAGAACATTTTATATACAATTGCATGTAAATATATATAGAATATAAGCGAGTAAATCAAATTTTTTTAATATCCACAGTCGATGATTTCTTTTTCAAAATTTGATTTCGCATCTGTGCCATTCAGATAATGTCAACAGAATTTTGGAAACTCATATATGAAATATGAGTGAAAATCAATTCATAGTATAGTATTTTATTTAGTATTATAATAGTTTTTAAAATTTTTTTATTAGCAAAATTTTTCAATAGTCAAATATGAATTGATTAAATTTTGGTTTGATATGGATACAATATTTTTTTTTTTTTTTTTAAATAATTCCATAGACGATATAATGTAAAACATAGGAAACATAAAAGTAGCATATATTATATTCTTATATATATACTTCTTAATAATAAAAGAAAAGGATCAATAGAATCAGATTTTTTTTTTAATTTTTAGGACAATGTTACCAAGAAAATAAAAGCACTAAGTAAAATTTTTTTTTTTTTAAAATGGTTTTTAATATACAGAAAGGAAAGATTCATGTCCTTGGACAACTAAAACACAAAATTTTTATTTAAAATAATTTTTACTGTATATACTGTATTATGTATATAGTATATAGTATATATATATATGTATATATATTTATTCCCTTTTTTCGTGCCTAAAGGCCATGATTTTCTCTAAGACAATTTAATTGCTTGTTTTCATTTTTAATATTTATTCTTTATCAAAAAAATAAAAAAGGACCAAGAATATTAGAAAAAAAAACCCCCAATGTTAAAGAAGTTTAACAAAAAATAAAAAGGAATTACATCAAAAAAAAAAAAAAAAAATTCTTAGGATATTATCTATTTTGACAGGAAAAATAAAAGGCTTTTAATAATAATTCTCAGACTTTAATTTCGAAAATCATATATTATTAAGATAAATTTATGCTTTAAGTTATTGTGTCGTGTATATACACAGCAATAAAATCTGCCATATATTTTATTCTCATTAAATTTTCATCGTATATTTTCCATGCTTTCAACAGCTGTTCACTCATCTTAGTACAAAATTGCACATGAAAAATTTATTAAGTACACATTTTCTTGTATCTTATTTTAAATTGTTTGTTTTTTTTTTTTTTTTTTTTTTGGATTTACTCATGAATGATGCGCACCAAGTCGGTGACATTTTTATCAGTGCGTTTAAATTTTCTCTTAAGCCGGAAAATTTCCCTGTATTTAAAGGCATGCGCTAATGAAGTTAATTGAATTTTGAATGAAATATTAAATAAGGTTTTTTTTAACAAGAAATCTCTCTTCAATATTTTATTTTCTGAAGTTCAAATAAAATCATTACAAAATCTATAGTAAAAAATGCTCAATAATTTTTGCTTAACTGTATTAAGTTAAATTATAGTACAGAGAAAGTTTTATAAAATTGTGCGAATTAAATGTGATATCTTTTTAAAGACAAATAACTTAAAATATTTTCTGTGTTTTTTGTATATAATACATAAGATACATCTATTGAACACATAATGCTTATAATGCTAGTCTTAATGAACTTTGTTTTTTTTTTATCTAATAAAATTCACCGCCTAAATGTCATTACAAAATATTTCTCTTTTTCCCAATATTTATTTTTTTTTTTACTCTACTCTTTAGTTAAATTTTTTTCTTTTGGGGAAAATATTATATATACAAGGTATATTTTATAATTAGGAAAAACAAAATTTCATCCATCTTTATGGTGATGAAACGTAAACAGGATTTTCTTTTATCTCATGTGTCTATCCTAATTTAAAAAAATTGAGAATATTGCCAAAAAAAAACGAAAAAAGACACACTTTTTTCGATGAAGTTTTTTTTTTTTTTTTATCTCGATAATAGTGTCCAGTCCAGATTGAGGAATCGTTTTAAACGGATCGTAATAACGGGTAAAAATATTTTCATAATCGGAAAATTTTTTTTTTTTTTTCAAAATAAAAATACCCTTAGTACTGTATCAGCCTAAAATTATGGATTAAAAATGTACAGATTTTCTTTTTTTATTTCTGTATGAGTGAATATTAAAAAAAATAATATACAAAAAATATACATACATATAAATTTAATAGTAAATAATAAAAAAAAAAAAAACAGCAAGGATAATTTTTTGTGTACAGAAAAATTATGAAAAGAAAAACAAATCCAATTTTCGTGGAAAAAAAAGAAAAATAAAAATTTTTTCATTTTCATTAAAGTTTTTCCGAATTTTTAGTGGAGAACAACACTAAATTCATATAAAGTGTGAAAATTTTGTTTTTCTTTTTTTAGTTTTTGCACACCATATAGCTAGAGCTCTGTATAATATATCTTTGAATATAATTTTCAAAACAAAAAATTGAAAAAAAATACAAAAATACACACCATAAAATAAAAATGTTTTGATTATGAAATTTTGATAAAATATGCTCATTTTTCTAGTTAATTCAAGCTTTTTTTTTTACTTTTTTGTTACCGTGATAAAAAGTGGCTTTTTATTTCGTGTGTAAAAAATTTCGTGCAATAAATCTTTATGAAGATTAAAAAAAAAAATTAAAAAAGATGAGAAAAATAAAAATAATAATAATAATAAAAAATAAAAAAAAAAGTAAAAAATGAGATTAAAAAAGAATTAAGCAAAGCCAAAATAGAAATTGAAAAATGAAATAAAAAAGGATTAAATGCATAATAAATCAAAAAGAAAATTTTTTTATTCAAACGCAAACAAAAAATAATTTTCTTTTTATTTTTTTTATTTATTTCTGGTAAAATTTTTGAACGCTATTCGGGGAATAGTTTATTTGAATGTTTAATATAAAGAATTATATATTCAGAAACTTAAAAGGATATAAGGACGTAAAAGGAGCTATATAATGACATAATTAGCAATGGGTTGAGAAGGTGAGATTTAAATAATTCTTCTTAAAGTTTTTGTGTGTTTTTGTAAAGAGAAATTTGGCTTTCATATTAGATTTTGTAAACATTTTTGGGTTAATTTTTGGACATTCAATTAAAATTTTATAGTTTAAGCGAAACAATTGAACAATACTATTCAAAAAATAGATTTTTTTTTTAAACCGGGACTAAACTATCTGAAGAATTAAATTTATTGTCCAAACTGGCGCGCGTAATGATAAGAAACACTTTCTAACTTTATTCAATTCAATGTTCGAACGTCGGTCGCACTTTGAAAGTTCCATATTTTTAAATATCAATATTTTTAAATTAATAAATAAAAACTATTTAAAATTGGAATTTATTAATGATAATTTTTTTTGTTTGCATATATCTTTTATTGTTATGGTCTTCCTGGGTAACTAAAAATTTTCTTTTATGTGTCTTCGTTAGAATTTAATAAACATTATTTAACTGACAAAAGGAATACTTTTGTTCAATTTTCCTTTTTTTTTTTTTTTTTTTTAATAATTGATAAAAAGGAAAATAAATAAAATTTTTTTGTTGTTTGTGAAAATTCCTGTATCTGATATTAAATGAAAATTATTGTATGTAGAGTCGTAGAGATATTATATTATAATATTAGAAAAATATTAAATAAACCCTTTTCGATATTTTTATTTAATTACAAAGTATATTTAGAAAAGATGAAATTGAATTTTTCCTTTTGGAGATTTCAGTTCAAAATTTTAAGATTTTTGTGAAATTTTTCAGTACTATTAATTATTCCAACATTATTTACAATTTCAGTATGCGGTAAATAGACTTAGGTAAACATCTAAATTGTATTGTCAAACATATATTAGGTATATTTGTTTACGTCTTATTCAAATTCAAATTTGGATTATTTATTATAGAAAATAATAATAACAATAACCCGTATATATTATTATTTTATATTACAAGCAAATTATGAATTTTGTATCTTTATCAAAATAAACATAATTCAAAACCAAAATGCACAATGAAATCTACATATCTATATATACAATACCACCTCTATAAACCAAATTGTGGTTAAATCACATTTTCTATATTATAATATAGTAAAATTTCCATCATGTTCATATTAAAAATGAACGACAAAAAAAAAACGACATATATACTAAAGCTGATGGTGAAAATTTCACTAAATGATATATAAATTATATTATTCATATTTTAACAAAAAAAAAAAAAAAACACTTTATTAATATAAAAAAAGAAAAAACATAACTTTAAATTATTAAATATTTTATGATATAATAAATTTTACTCTTAAAAGTATTATGCTAGTATTACAATATTTATTTAATGTAATAAAATACAATGGCATTAGTTCAATAATATATACACATATATAATTATATATATAAATATTTTTTTTTCGAGAATATATTCATTGAATTTTAAATATTCAAGTTCAATTAAATTCAAATTCGAAGACAAGCTATACGTGATATATTTTCTAATTGTAAAATATAAAATTTTTTTTTCCTTTTTTCGTAAAATAAGCTTGAAATTTATTTAGGACGGAAAAAAAATCATATCGCATAAGTTGGTAAAGGACGCTATTTGAATATAAAATTCTATTTATATAAGTTTCAAATTTATATGAATTTATCTTTCTTCGGTTTTTTTTTTTTGTTAGATACAATTTTTTTTATTGTAGATTTTTTTTTTTTTTTGTAGATTTTTGAATGAAAAATTTCATTAATTTTTTGTTGAGTTTTATTTTCTTTTTTTACGGAAAATTTTATTTTGTTTTTTTTATATTAAAAAAGCATTCAGGCTTAGAATATTTTAATGAATTTTAGAGGTGGATTATGTTTTTAGTTCTTAGTATATCGCATAATAAATTATTTGATAAATATTTTACATAAAGAAGTACTACTCATATTAAAAAAGCTCAAAACTAGAAACAGATTTAGAGAACAGTGAATTGTGTGTATAAATTACCACAAAATCATGGTAAATGTTGCTTAATTTATATAGAGGCGTGAAATGGTCAAGAATACAAAAATAAAAAATAAAAACGGCACAAGCACTAAGTGTCATATAGTATAAATGTATGCAGAAGCATATGTATAATGTAGATTTTATGTAAATTATGTTAAAACATTGGGTTTTATCATGTTTTTTTTGTTGTAATTAAAATGAAAGCAAAAAATTTTTTCTCAGAAGGGATAAAATACTGGAATTTTAATTAAGGAAATAGATCAAAATAATTAATTGTAATACGAAAATAATTTACATGTTTATTGAATTTATAAAGTCATAATATTTCTTCTCAATAACGGACACTTTCAATGTTATAACCAGAAGAAGAAATTGTTTTTGAAAGATAATATGATTCAAAAAATATATATATTTTTCATCATATTCATATATATATTCGTAAGACCCTTAATACTGCTTAATCTGAATTAGAAATCAAAGATCAACACCTTTAAAATATATACAAAACTATAAAATTTAATAATTTCATTTTATGTTTATGTACGAAAGCCTAAATATAAATTTCAATAAATATTGAGATTATTAATTTTTTTAATTTTGTTTTTTTTTAAATTTAATGCCGGACGGAATATGAAGTTTCGTACCTAAAATATAATCACATACTTTATTTTTAAAATAATGTATTGAATTTAAATATTTTGGTTTTATGAATTTTAATAAAATATTTTTTAAATTATTTGTAACATAAATATTTAAAAACCAAAATAATTTGTTTTATAATTATAATATAGTTGTATAGATACTACATTATATAAATTATATGTATATAAAATATACTATATATACATAACCCTATACATTTAACTATTATGGTGTTGGAACAAACAAATTGGTAAAATTGATCAAAATTAATATTATTGATAGAAAATAATTTATGTTTTTTTTTTTTGTTGTTTAATATTACAAATATCTTTATACATATGCTCACTTTAAGTATACAAAAATTATAATAAACAAACGATATGCAGCATACATGTTGATAAATAATATTTTCAATAATTATTATTTAGATTATATTTTATATAGTATTATATGCATATATGCATTTATATATGTAAATATATGCTTTTAGTTTGTTTTAGAAATATAAACTCGGTATAATAAAATAATATTTCAAAAATACCGAATTAAAAAGCATAAATATGATATAGAATTATTTCATATTTTATTTTAAAAGGCTTATGAAAATAAATTGGAAATTTTTACCTAAAAACATTAAAGTTATTTCCTTAAGCAGAATGTACGGAAGTGAAGTGATTTGAAAATTTATTGCTCATGTTAGTTTGAAGCGATTTTCTAAGTTAAATATATATATTTTTTTTATTATTTCGTGACATGAAAGATTTTTTATTTGCAATGTAATTTATATATTTCTTTGGATGACATAAAGTATGATCTTGTGAAGACGAATAATAAATTCATAGATTTTATAAATTTATTTAATATACAATTTTAATAGAATTTACGATTGAATTTTTTTCCGATAAATTATCTTCCTTGTGTGTTTTATTTATACAGAAAAAAAAACTATAGATAATATTAACTTTGAATAAAAGACAAAATTTAATAAAACCTTATAAATGACAAAATATTATTTTCTTGTAAATAAACATTGCAATAAGTCATATATTATGCTATCTTTTTATAGTTTACTTAATTAAAAAATTATAATTAGGTATCCGTAAAACTGAAAGACTGAAATAAGCAAAAAATGTGAAGCTTATTTTCCAAATGTCTAAATATTATACAAATCTTATAAAAGGACTTATAATCCAACTGACAAAATTTCAATTTAGAGTATGTGATGCAGCATGAACATATTTTTCCTTATTATTGGTTAAAATGAAAATTTTTATTTTTTTTTGAATTTCAATTTAAACAAAGAAATTTTTAGAAAAATTTTATGTTAGTAGACTTAGTACAGGTTTTAGAATTTGACTTTCAATTCTTTTGTTTTTGATTTTCATGTTCATTTCAATGACGTTAGGTAATGCAAATTTTCAATTAATTTTTTTTTTTCTCTAAATTTTATTTTTGGATCATTTTTCTTTTCGGATGCATTTATTTATGAAGTTGAAAATTTTAGAAATAAAAATGGTTATTATTTTTAATCTAGAATAATTTTTGAAATTTATTTCCAACCTTACCACACAGACTTATAGAAGACAAAAATAATCTATATAAGTAGAAATTTATACATATTACATTGAAACTAATATCGAATGTATATTAAATTTAAACTTTTATATTATTATATTTTTTATTTAGTTTATTTCATATTTTTTTTAGTTAAAACTGAGTGTATAATTCGATTCACTGAATTTTTGTGCATTAAAAATTGAATGGTTAAATTCTACATAAACATTAATATAATATAAATGTAAAATATACATATTTTTTTTATTACATTGAGTTTATAAAATTATTCACACATTAAAAGTTTCAATAAAAGTTTATGATCGAATTTATCGATGTGTATGGTTTAAAATTTTAATTAGTTTTGAATGCTTGAATTTTTTTGTTTGATATATTTTTAATTTTCGGAAAAATTGTATAACTTTTTTTTTGCGTAACTAATATTTTTTTGTTTCATTTTATAATTTTATTTATGAAATCAATTCAAAGGAATTAATTCAAGGATATTATGTATTTTAAATTTATCTTCATAAAGCTCAAAGCAAATAAAATATAAATGATTATAAAAGTTCGTGAAGTTCAGGGGAACCAACAAAAAAAGAAAGGATAATTTCATAGAAATAAGTTTCGAAGTTTATTTTTTTTTTATTTAGGTACATTTTATTTCTATATACATATGTATTTTAATTCGAGCCATATTCAGTTTTTATTTAAAATAATGTGTAAATGAAAACTTTATGAATAATTTCTTTCTTATTGATTTTCTTGAAAAAATATTAGTATGTAACACCATTCGAAATTTCAATTAAATGTGCTAGTTATATCTTTCAGAAGGGTTTAAGCGTTGCATGTAAAGTTTTATCGCAATAATTATGATCAAAATGGTTTATTGTCTTTGTTGATTAAATGTTTTTATCTTTATATTGTGATATTTTTCATTTGAGTGGTTTTGGAGGTTTTCGATCTATGTTTTTTACTAAATTTGATGTTTTGAATTCTGAATTGTAAGGATTTAAGGATTGTATTGATGTTTGTATTGATTGACATACATTTTCACTTTGATAAATGAAATAAGACCTCGATAAAAAAAGCGCCGCAAATCCCACTGACCAACCGCCCGCCCGCCGCCCTGCTGCCCCCCCCCCCCCCGTGTGCTTAGCACACAACATTTTTTTATCGAAGTCTGGTAGGCACACGGGGGGGGGGCAGCAGGGCGGCGGGTGGGCGGCGGGTGGGCCGCGGGTGGGCGCCGGGTGGGCGTCGGATGGGCGGCGGGTGGGCGGTTGGTCAGTGGCATTGGCGGCTTTGGGTGTTATTTCTTTTCTAACAAACAAAAAATGCAAAAAGGAATTAACGCCCGTGGGCGTTATTACCCATCACTGTGAGAAATAAAGCTTAAACGCAATTTGGGCTTTATTTCCCACTACGGAGGGAAATAACGCCTTTTGGGCGTTAATACCTTGGGCGTTGTTTCATGTCACCTAAACCATCTTCATTCCAGAACTTATTCTAAATAAATAATTTTTTTTCCAAACCAGGACATCTGCTATTATCATTATACGTCGAATTTAATTATTTAATTATCATATTTAACTCTGTTCGTTTATGATAATTTTCTATACTTCTTAATATTAATAACAAAAAAAAAAAAACTTTTTCAATTTTAATTTTCTTTTTTAATTTTAATATTATATTTCAAACAAAATAAATAACAAAAAAAAAAAAATAATAATAATAATAATAACAAAATAAAATATCAAAAACAGATTCGCATTAAAATATTTTTATTCTATTAAATTTTCAAAATAATTATAAAGAATAATTTTTTGTAAGAGCACAATTTTCCACAAATATTATATACTGTATGAAAAGGGGCAAATAATATTCAACGGATTTTTTTTTTGTCTTTTTAACTGCGAAAGAAGAAACAAAAATTTAGAGCAAGAAAACTCAAAAAGAATAAGTTCAAAAAGAAAATATTCTTAATAAAATTCCATATTATATTTAACAAAAAACAAAAATACAAAAAAAATAAAAAGAATAAGGTTGCAAGAATGTTGGTATTATTTCTTTATACCTTGAATGATAAAATATTATATTTAATATTTTTTATTAGAAGCAAAAAAACAAATACTGATTACATTTGTGACAGGAATTTTTAAAATCGCCTTACATTTTTGTTTTTTACTTTTCTTTTCCATTAAATATTTTATTGAAACACAAAGTTTTCTTATTTCAAATAGACTAACTTTTTGGTGCTCGGAAACATCTTATTAATTTACAATTATTAATGTCTTCCTGGTTAAATGTCAGTTGTTAGGATAACTTTATGATAAACTATCTTTTTTTGCTAAACGGGAAATATGCCACAATATTTTAAGTTTAAATTATTAAATCCAGAGCAGAAATATATGAATAATATATGAAGGTCCAGAGCAGAAATATATGAATAATATATGAAGGTCTAAAAACTATATCCCAAATCGCAGGGGTTTGTTATATGGTGTCCGAGGAACTGACTACGGCTGCACAAACTTTTTTAAGAACAAGTGTTAAAAAGAACATTTTTCTTTTAAACAAATCATGTTCAACGAATTTTTAATTAGGTGAAACCATAAAGTTAGTTTTTTTTAATTAATTTAAGACATTTTCAAATATATTTTATATAATTATTATAATTTGAAACTAAATCTGTTTAAATGATTTCACTACATTTATATACATATGTAAGAAAAGAGAATTGACTTCAATTTTCTCGATTTTATAACAAAAATGCTTATATTATAAACCTATAATAGTAATAAATATAACGAAGTTTCTAGATAATTTCCAAATAAATCCATCCAAAAAGAAAAGTTAAAGAAGTCTTAACCTACTTGTCAACAAATATATTGAATTTTTGTTTATCGTTTGTGATGACGTATAGTAATTTAAAAAAAAAATTTATCTTGTTTTTGTTTTGCAAGAAATAGATATAATAAGTAAAAAGAAAATCTTCAACAACGACTTTAACCCTTTTTTCGAATTTTGACGGATTTCTTTATCATATAAAGTTTTCTATGGCTTTGTAATTTAAATTTTTTTTTTTTACATAAAAAAAGAACATAATTCAAGAAAAATTAAATAGGGAAAATAATTCACTGTATAAAGAAAAACTTTTTTTATAGAACTCTAGAAATTTATGTATAAAAAAAAAAAAAAAAATTACATTGTTGAAGAAAAAATATGAAATTTAAGAAAAGTTTTTTTTTTTTTAAAAAGTTTTTATTTTCTCTTCAAAGTAAGTAATAAAATAATAAAAAAATTTCAGAGAACTGTTTTAAAGCTAAGTAAACAAGAAAATCAACTTTTTATGATATCTACTTATATAAAAACAGGTTTTATACACTCCCTTGCTATTAACTTATTATAATTTAAAGAAATGATAATTTTGCACTAAGTGTTATAGTAAATAAAATTTTAATTACATACAAAAACAAACATAATTATGTATTTAATATTTAAAAAATAATCTAATCTAATGCAAGTAATAATAATATTTTGCAAGAAAAAAAGTCAGCCAGCAATATAAGACTGCTCAACTTTTATATTAAATGTTAACTGTATCAATAATCAAACTGTTATATTGTAAATTGTTCTTGAAACT
This sequence comes from Hybos culiciformis, assembly GCA_964007475.1. Classification (NCBI taxonomy): domain Eukaryota; kingdom Metazoa; phylum Arthropoda; class Insecta; order Diptera; family Hybotidae; genus Hybos; species Hybos culiciformis. The sequence goes on from OZ023275.1 coordinate 3,047,368, forward strand.
TTTTTACTAAGCTAAATTTTCTAATTTTATAAAAAATCGATAGAAAATTTAGTTTTGATTTTTTTTGGTGTTTTCAGGCGGTTGGAGCTACTGTTTTTTCTATAAAAATGATATATATATATATATATATATATATATATATATATATATATATATAAGCAACTAAAATTACAAGTATGCACGGAGAATGCGACCTTCGAATGAACCTTTAAACTTAAGTGCAGTAGCCTATTACCCTGAATTCGAAAAAAAAACTTTATTTTAAAAGCTTATAAAATTTGATTGTGTTCAAAAACACTAGCAATTTAAGTAAGTATGATGAAAAGTCATCTTTTGACTGCTGCTATATAAACGCAGTGTAACCTCAAAAAAAAAAACAAAAATTTCACTTCATATTTTTAAATAAATTCTCTAACTTAAATCAAATGGTAAACTTCAAAAAAATAAAAATAAGTGGAAAAAAAAAACTCATAATTTGCCAAAAGATTAACAGGTTAATTTTATTCTTTTTTTCAAATGTTAATTCAACATGATTTTCATAAAGAAATATAGAATAATATAAAAATTTGTCACTTTTTATAAATATAATTTAGTGACATTATAAAAATTAATTTATATAAAAAAAAAAATAAAATTTCATAAAACATTCATATTTTCCAACAACTTTACAAATTATTTTAATTTTTTTTTTTTTGCACTTAACATTTTAACATAATCATTATTATTATTATTATTAAAGAAATGTAAAAAAAATAAAATAAAATTAATTCACAGAAATGGAAGAAAAAGTTTAAACAAAAACTGAAAGCTCAGAAATATTAATAAAAAAAAAAATAAAATATTAAACAAAAAATGAAATGAAAAGAGAAATCATCCTTTTGTGCATATGAATAAAAATCGCGTGTTGTCCTGACAGCAAAAAAAAAAATATTTTCTTCTTTTTTTTTTTTTACACCAAAAATCTTCTACAAAAGAAAAATGGAAGAAAAGATTTTGAATAAAAGGATTCAAGAAAAAAATTAAAATTTTTTAAAAAAGTTTTCCAGTTTTGTGAAAAATATAAAATTAAAGTCATTTTTTAATTTTGTTTTTCTTCCTTTTTTTCCTCCCCTATCCTCAGTTGATATCCTGTGGCGGTGTTACAGAAAAATAAAAGGAAATTCTTTTTTTTTTGCTTTGGTTCAAAATTCTAAAGTATGCGTATAATAAAAATCCTTTTTTTTTCATAAATTTTCATTAAAATATGCAATAAAATTAATTCAGGAAAAAAAAAAAGAAAACATAAAAAAAAATTAAATCAGAAAAAAAAGTAACAAGTACTAAAATGGAGGGAAAAGTTTTTCTTAGCACGATTTTTTTAACACTTGCTAAAAATTAATAAATATATTAATTTTTTTTTTCTCCATATTTTTAAGATAAGAATTAAGTTTATGCTTTTTTATTTATCAAAAATTGTTGTTTTGTTTATATCCCTTTTTACTATAAAAGTGTACAACAGGATTAAAAGGGTGAGTCGATTTTCTTTTTGAACTTTTTTTCGTTCATTTTTTTTACGAAAACTTTATTTGGACTTTAGAGAAAAGTGTAAACAAAATAAAAATTGAATATTATGAAAGGAAAACGCAACAAGCCTAAAAAACAAGAAAATCTTAATCAAATAAATAATATTTTCAAAATTTTTTCTAAGCTTTCAGGAAATTGTAGATTACAGTCTTTCTTGTTAGCACTTCAATATTTTTCCGGATATTTCGATTTTTCCTGAAACTTTGTGGATAATATCATACAAAAACTTTTTCCGGATATTTTAATTTCCAGTTATTTTTCCACTTAGCTAGTTCCTTTCGTACGGTTGACACGGTTTGCACCGTTTATTTTGTGTCAAAATGTCAAAAAAAGTTAAATTTAATTTTAAATTTTTTTTGAAAATTCATAAAGGAGTAAACACAATTGGGGCGACAACGACGGCGACAACGACGACTACAACGACAACGACAGCGATGTCACTGGAGTTATCACAATTACGGCGACGGCGACGAAATAAATAAACAGGAAAACATAAACAAATCGAAAAATAAATAAAAAAAATATATGGTTGTCGTTGTCGCCCGGCTACAAAATAGAAACATTTCTAATTTGTCGCCAGGCGACAATGTCGTTTGTCTCCAGCCGTCTCATTTGTGTTCATTCTCATACAAATATATGGTTTCTATTTTTTTGATAGTCGCTATCGCTGTCGTTGTCGTTGTCGCCCCAATTGTGTTTACTGCATAACAGAAAAAAAAAAAATTTATATTGTCAAATTTTTTCCTCTTCTCAAGTGCGAACGGTAGTTTCAGAAAGTGGAAATTTCCACTTATTTATCCAGATAAAGGTTTAAATGCGAACAAGGTATTAGCCTAGAATTCCTTCACGAAGATAGATATTAAATATTTTTGGAACATTTTCTAAGCATACATATAGTTTCTAAGCTCAAAGTTTTATTGAATTTATGATTTTGTTTCTTAAATCTAACATATAAAAACTTGAATCAAGCAGTCTAGATTACTACAAACATAGTCAAACTAACATGTGAGCGTCTTTATTATACATACATAAAATGTACGGGCATAGGTTAGAATTTATTTTAATATCGTATTTGCAACAGAATAAATTCTAACCTTCTGGCATATATTTACAAATAATTCATTATGAAAATCCAATTATATTTTCCCAACAGGTCAGAATTAAAAATAAATTGTGCATTAGAAAATCCGAACTAAACGTAAAAAACAGATTTAAATATAAAATATACATTTTGAGCTTAAACTGATTAATTTTCAATTTTCAAGGTAAATATTAATAAAAATAGCAATTTTGTAACTATAAACTAAATTTTCTTTTAAGTTTTTTTTAAGTCAAAACTTTTTTAAAATTGTAAGAAGAAAACTTTACAATTTCTATATTTTTCAACAAATTAGTTTTATTTTATTCTGATAAAATTTTACGCAAACAATGAAATTCAACAGGAGTTTCACTTAAAGTAATAAAATTTAGAAAATTGTATTTTCTTTCTTTTATTTTTCTAACGTTAACATTTCTTAAACTATATAATAAGAATTTATGATCTGTAACTTTAATTGCATTAAAAATTGCATTTGAATGCACTAGAGCATTTTCTTTCATAAGAATCTATATTATATAAAATAAAAGCTTAAAAGTAAATATTATGTATTTTCAAGGCATACTAAAAATAATTCCATTTTCATGTAATTTCGATATATTTTTATTTTGTGGTGTAAATTTCAATTAAAAAATATTAAGTAATAAAATTTTTTTTTTTTAATTTTTAATGCTTACTAAGTAGAACATTATAACAGAAAATATTTTATGCAAATTTTGTATACATTTATATTTATGTTTTATAAATTAGTCTGGAAATTTTTAATTAAATTAAGTATTTTTGGAATTTAAAATCCGTATTAAGAAAAAGTCGTTACTACAAGGAACGAAATCTTTGAATGAAATTAAGAAATATAAAATATTTCAAAATTCATTGATAATTTTTTATGTATATATTTTAATCTAATTTTAGAACATTTTAGTTAATTAAATTCATGTAACAAACAATTTTGAAACGAACCTTCTTTTTCAATGTAATGTCAATGTAATACTACACATATAAATCAAAATCTTAATAATTTAAAAGTTAAACTTAACTTTTCTAATGAAAAATTATTGAATTATTTTTCTCTTAGAAAATTATTAACATTTTATGAACGTCAAAAAGTTAGCCAAACTTTTTTTTTATGAGTACTATATAATCCCTTAACTCTTGTTTCTTTATAGCTGAGTGCATTAAATAAACATAATTTAATAAAAATAAAAAAAAATTAATCATGCCAAAAATAAATTAAACCCGTTTAAATGAGAAACATTATTTTCGTTAGCTTTTCATGTATAATCAAGAGCAATATAACATATGTATATATATGCTGTGCTAAAAATTTTCACCATAAAGACACCTAAATTAAATTAGAAAACTTTTATTATCAAAGTTGTCTGCAAATTTATCTTATATGGGGACGTGTTCATCAAAAACATAAGACATTGTCACCTAAACAAAATAAAAACAACATTATGCATTAATAAAACTCTGTTATACACATAAAATTGTTATATACTTATGTTTTTGAACATATACATAGATGTTCATTTAACATATTCTACACAGAAAAAAATTTGCTCGTACTCATTACGTCAAAAAAGTTCGTTAATGACATTCTCGTTAATATAACGAAAAATAATGAATAATTACGTTTTTGTAACGTAAATTTCGTTTATTTTCTTATTACGAACATTTTTTTCATTTTTAGTACTCGTTAAAAAAGTTCGTTATCGTTAAATACGGGAAACAAAAATTTCAATCCATACAGAACTTATATTTTTCATTTTACACATTGCCGTAAATGTAGTTCATAGCTCAGTGGCAGAGTTGATGGATTGCAATGTTTAGGACAGTGGTTCGAAACTACAAGCGGGCATAAAAAAAATTATTAAAAAAAAATTAAATAAAAAAATTTAAAAAATAAATAAAAAAAATAGAAACCATAATTAAAAAAAATTAATAAATAAAAAAAAAAAAAAAAAATAAAAAAAAAATTAAAAAATTAAAAAAAATAAAAATAAATAAAAGAAAAAAAAATAAATAAATAAAAAAAAAAAATTAAAAAAAAAAATAAAATTAAAAAAAAAAAATAAATAAATAAAAAATTTAATAAATAATAAAAAAAAATGTTGTCTAGTAAATTTTTTTTTTTCGTATTTGCGGTGTTTTTGCTGAAGAATTTGAAAGGTTTTTGGTTTTGGGGTATAACGAACTTTTTTAACGAACTACGAGCTTTTTTCAACGAAATGTTCGTTGTAGCCAAAATAACGAATTTTTCGTTGATTTCAACGAATTATTTAGTTATTAGTACGAGCAAATTTTTTTCTGTGTATGTAAATATATACGCCATTATTACATACTAAATTATTAACTGAATAATTGAATATTTTGAAGTTTTTTTAAATTGAGCAAAAAAAAAAATGTTATTTTCCTCTTGTAGTGATTTAATTAAAATATATATATCTTTGAAATCCATATATCGCTGTACATGTTAATGAAAATTCTAAAATCATTCATGCAAATAAATTTTTGGTTTTTTATAAGTGAACTGAAGGAGTCCGTTTAATTTACCTGATAACAAGCATTTTTAATTTTTTTAAATAATGAACATTATTTTTTCTAAAATAATGTACATTAAATTATTGATATAGCAAAATTAAGAATTTGGTTTTTATGTTACTAAGTATGTTTTTTTTGTATATAATACATAATATCAAAACGTGGTAATTGTACAATCCCAAATAATCTACATTAAATTTAAGTTTTACTAAATTAAAAAAAAAAAAACTAGATAAGACTTATTATAGTATCCTAAGCCAAATACGTCTTTTGAAAATAAAATATTTAATGTGAAACTTGAAAAATAAAAAAACCAAAAAAAAAAATTGCTTTTCATTAATTTTATTAAAAACATTGTTACAGATTGTGTTGTTGAAGAGAAGAAAAGCAAAAGAGAACATAAAGTAAAAGAAAAATGAAAATAAAATTAATGTTATAAGCATGGACTTGAAATATTAAAAAAATAAATGTGTACATACATGTAGCCTTCATTTTAAACTCTTGAAAAATTTTAATAAAAAAAATTTCTTTAACTTTTATGATTTGAAAATATTCAACGATATCGTGCATTGCTATATATATATAGGTACAGTAAAAAAAATCCTTCGCAAATAAGTGTTTCAGAACAAGAAGTGAGAGTTATATATAATTTTTTAAGTTTTAGAGAAAAAAATTAAGGTCTTCATAACACATTAGACCATAACGATTTTGTCAATATTGAATTAAGGTTTAACCATGGATTTTATATTATGTATTAAAATACAACCAGCAGCGAATACAGTTCTAGGATATTTATTACTTATCTTTATTATTTTTCTTCAAAAAGAAAAATCTCAAAACAAAATTGTTTCTTAATTAATTTCTTAGAAATTTCATTCAATTTTTTGTTTTTATATTAGAATAACTAACAATGTTATTTCTTTTGTCAGGTATATTCAGTACATACAATTGTAATAGTGTTATATGGAAATTTATTTCAAAAAGAAAGCAAAAGAATTCTTACTATTTTGAAAAAAAAAAAAAAAAAAATTTTCAAATATTAAAGTAAAAAATGCAGATTTTAATAGAAAAGAAATCAAAGGGAATGCAATTAATTTGAATTATGTTAAAGATTTATTTTTACAATAATATCATTTCAAGGAAAACAGAATTTTTTGTGTATCTTTTATAACGAGTACCTATACAGTTTTATAATATAATTTATTTTCATTAAGATAAATTTTCTTTTAAGAAATTCATAATATCACATAACACTTTAACAATTTTCATTCTTCTTTTTAACAAAAATAAAAAAGCAAAAACAAAGTCATTGAAAATATTAAAAGAAAAATTACTTCGTATATGTGAAAAATTTTATTTCCATTTTTATAAAAAATACCGTGAATTTCACTTTCTTGTAGCAAAATTTAATATCTACAACAGATCCAGTTCAATTTCAGGTTCCTATATAATATACAAAAAAAAAGAAAGAAAGAAAATTTGTGTTTCTGATTCCCAGAAGAATTTTTAAAATTTAAATGCAAAAATTAATTTTTTTTTTTTTTTTACAAATTCTAAAAAAGTTCTGACATTTTTTAAGCACAAATTTTTTAAAGTATTTAATTTTACACTAAACGATTTTTATAAAATAAGTAAAAAAAAAAAAAAAAAGAATTGCGCTTTTTTTATGCTCTGACAAGTAAAATGACATACCAAACGAACTTAAAGTAAAATGTGTACATACGTACAAATATTTGGCGCAATTTATTTTCTTTTTTTTTGTGTACTTGTTCTTGTAGACATTTTTTAAAACAAGGCGAAATTTTATAGTTTTAGATAAACTCGTAACTTATTAAAAATGTTTATAAAAATTATAAAAAAAATTTTTAATTGAAGTAAATTCATTATTGAATATCTTGTAGTCAATAAGATATAGAATATTGAAATTGAATTGCAAGCATTAGTTACTTAAATCGTTTTGTAAATATGCAGTGATATTTATTTTTTTAAAGATGATTCTACTAAGACGAGGTCTTGAATTGATAGACAATATAGTTTCATAGAATTGTTACTTAAAACAATAATATGCACTTACAAGGCCTAAATTTTTTCCAATCATTCTATTACAGTGTATCAAATTGATAAATTTTTTTCACATTTTTTTATATTAATTAGCAGTTACTTTTTAAATTTGCAAGCCAATACTTCGACGTATTTTAGATGTTTTGAAATTTGCATAAATAACATTTTTCAACTTTTATACATAATAAAAAGTTATTTTTCTAAAGTTTCTTTTTCCATCTTAGCTCTGCTTTGCGAAATAACCTTAATTGAAAGACATTCTATGCGACAGAAGTTAATATGAATTTAGATATTTATTTTTTTTTTTGTAATTTTTTGATGTGCTTAAAAAAATTGTAGAAGAATTTTATACATAATAATGAAATTTCAAACAACGCATTTTCAAAGAAATTTAATGAAATGCAAATTAGATTAATAAAAATGAAAATTTTTCGTTTGAAATTCATCCAAAAAACGCCTTAAAATACAAACTTTAATTTATATTATTTCTATAACCGAAACAACGTTATCAATTTTAAATGTTTGTAATAATAAAAATTTAACATTTATTTTTATATAATTATTCTCTTAATTAAATGTAGGAAGGTAATTATTTTATTACAAAAATAATTACGAAGAATTACTAAAATAAATTTGAAAAACCTTTGTACCAAAAAAATTTATTCATTATTAAACAGATCAAAGTATAAAATATAAAATACAAATAAAATTGTATTGTGGTTTTCTCAGAACACTCAATTTTTCATTTTTAGGTCTATATAGTATTTATAATATACTTACATATTTGATAAATTTTTTCCAAATAAATCTCTTTTATTTGTTTAATCAAAACGTTCTTGTTTTATTTGATTAATTTCAAAAACCTATATTCAATTCTAATAATCATCAAAAATTTATTTTTATCATCCGCATGGAAAATATTACTATATCATAGTTTATAACTTAATTCGTGTTGATATTATAGTGAAATTATTATAGCACAAAGTTTCATTTTTCTAAATTTATTTTTCTTCGAAAAAATATATATATTGTGACATATTACCGTCGATATAATGATAAGTAATAAATTGATTAAATTATTATTCAATAAATTTGAAATTAAATCACAATGAAACGTAAACATAATAGTGTTCGGTCTGTTAATTTCTGTATGTTATTTAAATGCTTGTGGAAATAATTTCTGCGGCTTATAGCAATTGATAATTTTGTTCTATTTATAAATATTAGATAACTGAATCATGATATACATACAAATACTATTTTTGAGAGCACAATAGTAGATTACAACACATGTTAAGAAAATTTGTTATTACAACGAGTTGTGTATACACAAAAACACATAGACACGAGTCAATACTTATATCACGAGACCGTTGGTCGAGTGATATAATATTGACAAGTGTCTATGTGTTTTGTGTATAAACACAACTAGCTGTATAACAAATTTTATTAACATGTGTTGTATACTGTTTTAATGTGCATGTGAGATGTAGTTGCAAAAAATACATTTGCAATGCAAAAAATAAACAAAAGTTCAAAATGAAGTAAGTAAATAAAATTTGAAGTAAGTAAATAAAATTTGAAGTAAATAAATAAAATTTACTTAATACGAAGAATATAAATAAAACTTACTTAATTAAATAATTATATGTGTATTGACGCATATAATATACCATTTACCGAGCTAAATTTACGATTGTAAATACAACTTACCGATCACATGCACATTAAAATATATTTTGATTTTTATCAATTTGAATGTTTCATTGGAATTAACTATTTTAGGCTCTTAATAGACTTCAGAAAATTCGAATATTTTTAATACTTTGCCATGAATTTAAAATAATTTCTCATGAATTTTTAATAATTAATTTCGGTATTTTAACTATTCATGAGAGTTTATGCAAAAATTTAATTTACCTAAAATTTTCAAACATATATTCCAGCCCATAGTCACTATTTAAATTTTTATTAACTTCTAGTTAAATCAGTTTTGAAAAATTCTATTAAAAAAAAACAAATATTTAATGTACCAAAATATAGCTTTAAAAAAATATGTACTATATATGTATATATTTATAACAAAAATATTTTGAATATCTAAAAAAATTAAGTTGTTGTTATAATTTAATGTACTTTTATCTTTTTTTTATCATCACTTTTCCACACTTTTTGCCTAGTAGGATATAAAATATATTTTATTTTTTTGTCACATAATATCGATACAAATAATGTTTTCCTATATTTTATACACAAAAAAAAAAAAAAAAAATGTATTTTCTAGCTATATAGATATTTAACTTTACTTATATAGTTATTTTTTCACATAATATTATATTACGTAAAATATTATTTCATCTAAAATTGGAAGGAAAATATCTGAAAACATTTTAAATGGATAATCCCAAAAATTTAAAATTTTTCGATGTTTTTATTGGGGAAAAATAACAATAAATAAAGTTAATATTAAAGAAATCAAATAGATGAATATATATTTTATAAGGAAAACAAATTTAATTTAAGAAAAGTGTGATTAAATCTTGTGCTTAAATCTGTCAAGCTAGAATAACTTTTTGCAACAGAGACAGATAGTGTTCGACTTTTACTATGTTGTTTTTACACCTACCTTAAGTTTTTAAAAATTGAAGTCTGGGTTCATACAGTGTTCCGTAAATAAAATTTAAGATAAAATTATATATATACGGTACGGTTATAACTCCAAATTTAATATTTTTTATATACTTAGTGGATAGCAGAAAATTTGTATTAAAATGTACAACTTATTCTTTAGAATTTACTTGATAAATAAATTTATTTGTAGGAATTTACTATTTTTTTTTTTTCAATGTAACCTAAATATCGGCGTAAAAATATCTGTATCTGTCATGAATTTCTATCAGTTTTAAAATAAAAATATATTTTGCAAACGTTTTAATTTAGAAAATTTATTATAAAAACAAAATACTTTAAATTTTCTGAGGTTTTTAATCTTTATCTAATATATTATCAAAAATTATAAGAAAAAAAAAAGGACTTATATACACTTTGTTGTTGAAAACGGTATAGATAAAGTCATTTAAAAAATGTTAATGCTAAACTTTATTTTTTGCCAATATTTTGCCACATATATAAGATTTTTCTGAATTATCTGTAAACATAGGAGTATTATCCTTAAAAATTCTTTTGAAGAAAATTCATCGCTTTCATGCTAAATATTTTAATTATTATCACATAGAGAGTTGAAACAATACCAAGGAGATGAAAATTATAATTGACAAAACGAACTAGCAACCATTGATATAAATTTAAAAATAACATTCCAGATTTAAGAAAATAATTTTTGCCTCCCTTGCCTTCAACCAATTATTCAAAAGATGTGTTAGATAAAAATATCTTGTCAATTGGATGAAATCAGTCTTGATAATTTAATTGATTTAATTTACCTTCTTAAGTCGTTTTATTCTGTATTAATAATCAAAATAAATTCTGTTTTGTATACATAAATATCTATATATTATAATCTCTTCAATAAAATAGTAAAAAATAAGTTAAAAACGAGTTTTCCAAAAAACTGAGGCCAGGCCGCATGAAAAAGTAGAAAATAACTTTTTCTTCACACACAGAAGTGGACTCAGGTTTTTTGATTGGGACGTAAGTGATTTGATTCATGAAGAGAAAGAATATTCAAGAGAAATGTCCCAATCAAAAAATCTGAGTCCACCTCTGTGTGTGAAGAAAAAGTTATTTTCTAATTTTTCATGCGGCCTGGCCTCAGTTTTTTGGAAAACTCGTTTTTAACTTATTTTTATTTTCTGCCTTTTTCACGTTAACTAAATTGTTATTATGTGCTGCATGGATGTTTGAAAACAATTTTATGACTAATCATATCGATGAAAATTTTTCCGATGATTTTTCCGCTTTTTCGGGTTTTCCATGGAGTTTTCTGCAAAAGCAACTTTACGCAACTCATTTCGCTCTACAACTTTGTCTCAGGTTGCAAAACGCTCAAACGCTTCCTTGGTCGGAAAAACTCCGGAAAAGCGTTTTACATGAATTTTCTTCGATTTTTTCTGCAAGTTTTCACCATTGTCGGAGAGAAAGTAATGATGCCAGTTGATAGGGAACTTGATCCTGCATAATTTAGAAAACTTTTATACCGGAAAATTTTCCGGAAAAGTCGGAAAATTCCGGAAATTTTTTCGGAAAAATTGGAAAACTTTGCATTTTTCCTAAAACGGATTTATCACTACTCAAATTTGTACCAAATTTTCAAATGATTTTTCCCGATTTTCTGGGTTTTCCATGGAAATTTCCGCTTCAAATTTTGATAGCTTCAATTGTCACGCGACATGAACCTTTGTGCCAAATTTCAGCTCGCTGTGATGACGAAAAGTGGGTTACGAGAGTGTCGAAAATAGTAAAGAAATATACAGACAAATTACTTTCCAAGTTAATAAGAATTGTGTCCTCAAAAATAGGAAATATTGATGGCTCGCATTATTTGCAAAATAATTTTGGGTAGATTTTTTTATGGTATTTTCCAGGCCAGGCCTCCAATTCATAAAATAACACTGATTGAGAAATTTCGTTTCGATTCTCTTAGATATAATTGTCATCAATTGTTTCTACGTTCCCCTTCGCAGCAGCAAAAATACTTCACAACACATAAAATCCAACCGATATTATCTTTCAAACCTTACGCCGTATTTCAAAAACCGATTAGAAATTATTTTTATTTATCTTTTAAAAATAAAATAAAAAAATAAAATATATTTTACAAAATTTATTACACATTGAACTACATAATAATAATTCAGCTTCAAAAATAAGGAAAAAAAAATTCTCTATAATTTTTATATTGCTTGGTATACTTCTTCAATTCGAATAATGGAAAATCGGGAAGAAATAATTTTTTTTATAAAAATGTTTTAAAGCTTATAAAAAACAAAATATATTTATTTTTTTTAACATTTAAAGATATATAGGGATACAAATAATATGTAAATACATCTGTAGCTGAAACAATTTAAAATGGTAAATGAAATAAATAAAAAAAAAAAAACCAACAAAAATATAAAAAAAATTCTTGCAAAAAAAAATATTTATATTTTATTTTTTTTGAAGGCAGCAGCAAAAAAAAAATCTTTGAACAATTTCCCCAGGGTATTACTCTTATGTAAAATAAAAACATTTTTATGTCATTTTATTTAGAGAAGAAGAAGAAAAAAAAAACAAAATGGTATAGAGATAAATTCTACAAGATAGGTTGAGTTTACATTGAGATTTTTTTTTTCCTTTTTTTTTTCTTGTTTTGTCAGCGACGTGACGTAATAAAGTAAAGTTGTGCGTATCCTAGCGCCAAGAATATTTATGCAAAATAAAATTTAATTTTTTTTGCAACATAAAATTTTTTATGATAATCTCATAAAATTAATATAATTATATTTATTTGAATTAATATATCATTAATGATATAATAAAAAATGTTTATGTGTACCTGTAAAAATTGAATTAAGGTACATAATATGGCCACAGAAGGATACAAATTTTTTATTATTAACTAAATTTTGGAACTGTATTCTTATATGTAAAGAAGTTAAAACTACATATCAGGTTTAAAAAAAATTTTTGAACTATAGAATCTGTACAGTGCCATCAAGATTGCACTGAAATAATTTCATTGATGAGAACACTGAGAACACTTCTCTTACGTCATGAGCCCAAAAATAGCACTTTAATCACACAAATAATTCTATAATATTTAAACTTAATTTGTCACAGGTTTCCTCTAATTCCTGGACAACTCTGCATTCCAAGGATTTTTTAAAACGAAATGAAAAAATACAAATTTGTCTTGCAACCGCATTTACGTGCACCATATGAATGCAGATTGATTGTGACAATTCTTCCAGTTCAATTTTGATTAATTCTTTTCTCTCAATAAAAAAAAAAAAATTTCTCACCAATGATTCGTTAATATAATAAAATTATTTAATTTTGTTACAAAAAAAAAAATTAAACACGTTACTGTGCACACATTTAGATTATAGTTATATCTAAATTTTGTTATGATTGCATAAGTAGTCTTGAATAGCTAAATTTACTACTCCTGTTATGACTAGGGAAAAATGTCAAGAAAAAATATGAAGATTTTTTTTTTGTTTGGTTTAATATTTCAACAGCTTAAGTTTTATGTCATAAAATTTTTAACCAATGAAAATTAAATTTCTTCTTTTACTTTATATACAGAATTTACTTATTAATATTTTTTTTGCGTTAAAACGATATAAAATTATTACAACAAACACAATTGGATTATTATACTCTAATAAAAATTATATTTTTGCAAAAAAAAAAAAATATAATAAGTTAGAATAATTAATATTGAAATAATATTGCAAAATATGTTATTTGAATTTTATTTGAAGATTATTATGTATATGAAATTACGTTTAATTTGAACTTCTGTAATCCTTAACAAAAGTATAATTAAGTATCAGCTTATTGACTTTAACTGTATTATTGACTTTATTTGCATGTTATTCAGTTGTGATCCTTATTGAAGAAATAAAAATCTTTTTTAGTAAAAATAGCAGTGTAGTGCATAATAGTGTCGGTCCAATTTCATAAAATTCAATTCATAAAATCCAATTTCATAAAATTTTTAATTATTGTTTTAATTAAGTTTTCAAAATTATTTTAATATGTGTACATCAATAACAATTATTTATATGAATTTACATACTAGTTTTTAGATATATATATATCCATAAATATACACATATTTAAATGCGATTAAAATATAATGGAATCAATTTTCTTTATTATTCATAATATTCATGAAACTCCTTCAAAAATATCATAGTTTCACATGTTTTGCATATTGCGTTTGTTAACAAGATAATAATATAAATATTTGAAAATTAAGTGAAATGGGTGGAAATATGTACGTACAAACATTATTATTGTTTTTAATTAATACAAATTCATGTTATTTTATTTATAAATTCTGTTTAAATATTTCACAAACACAAAATGAAAACTTATAAAGCTGAATTTGCATCTATTAATGCTTTAATTGTTAAAAATTTTTCAAATAACATAAATTGATGATATATATGTTTTAAGAAGACTAAAACAGACACAAATTAATGTTAGGAAAATAAAAAAAAACAGTATATATAGTGTTGGGAAAATTTTATGTAAACATAGTATTAATTGCTTATAATTCTTAGATACAAGATATTATAAAGAGAAATATAGATTCGAAAGACAAACACAAAATTAGAAATTGATTGCATTTTTTTTTATATTGAGATTTGAAATGGTACAAATAAAATTCTTGAATTAAAAAAAATGAATAAAAATTCTAAAAATGTATTAACGAATAGTTATCTGGTGCCGATTTTGTAATTTCTCCACTATAATATAAGAAATGACGCAGGACTAAATTTAAAAAAAATTAATGTGCCTTGCTATGCAATCATTTCATCTTTATTGTTACTTTATCATGTCGTTTAAGAAAATTTTAAATATAAACTATGTATATCATTTACAATGTTATTGCAAATAGATGATATTCGAACTTTTATAACCATGTACTGTAAAAAAAATTCAAAGAGTAGCACATTTAAGTTTTATCGGTTTAAAATTTCATTCTATATGCTTGTAAGCACAAACAACACCAATAAACATATAAAACGAAATTTAACATTGATCAACTCTAAAATTTACAATTTTTCGAAAACATAAATCATTAAGAACCCAGATTAGATTTACTACATTTATTTCGTTTAACAGATGCATTTTATTTTTTTAAAAAATGATTTTTAAAATAATTATCCTTAGGAAAATCTATTTTGTAGAATTATTTCAAATTTTAGATAAACATTTTATGTAAATTGTGAATATTTTATATCTGAAAATATATTGAATTTATTTTGAATAATAAGGCATAAAATTTTAAATAATACCAAAAGTCGTTGAATTTACATATTTTCGCATAAAAATTTGTCGAAATATCAACAAAATTTTAAGTTATTAATTTATTTATTTTATCTATTACTTTAGGAATTGAATTTAAAAGTATTTTATTGATTTTTATTTGATATATATACATATTTATGTTTATATATCAGTTTTATAGATATCAAGAGCAGATATTCAGTTTCACACACAATTTAAATTCACATATATTTATTTATTTTATGTTTAAAAACACATTAAAAAACTTATCTTTTGGAATTTATTTCTACAATCACAGCATTTCTTTCAAGTTTAGATTGAGGATAAAAGTGGAAACATTATTATATGTATATAGATATATTATAAATATTTAGAAGTTGTTTCTAATATAGATATTCGAGTTTTATTTCTATATGTATCAACCTGAAATTCTTCGAAAAGTAGAAGATTGTAGGGGCTCTTGGTATGTAAAGATATTTAAATTTTACCATTTTTATTTCAATCACAAGTATAGTAAAATGTTGTCTGAGAAATTATTTTCCAGTTGACACTGATAACAAAATGAAAATATTTTAACCCTCATCCATTTTTATGAAATTATAAAGAAAATTGAATTTAACTTAACGACATCGATAACTAAATCATATATAATCACGTATATTATATATTAATAATAAGAAAATAGAAAAAATGTATCTGGAAAAACAATTTTATATCATTTATTTATTTATTTTTATTTTTAGAAAACATGATGATAATATAGAAAAATAAAATTGGATTAAATTAAAAACTTAAACCGTTCGTGTTAAAAAATATATTTAACTGTATAATGTTTTATTTAATTTTATATTTTGCAATTGGTATTGGAACAAAATCAGTTTTATAATATTGATTGTAGAAATTTTCATTTATAAACTAAAAAGAATAACTACTTTTTATCAAATTATATTTGCAGTAATCTTATATTATTGACAAGACAATATACAATTTTATACAGATAAATGACTACATAGAATCTTTGACGCGAATGTTCACAAAAAAAAAATTATATATAAAATAAATAGACTTTAACTTTTATAGTTAACAGCAATATCGTTTATTTTGTTTTTTTTTTCTACAAATTTTCTATAGATTTCAATATAATAATCTTTAGGGAAATTTTAAAAGGGAAAAGTTTGATTGAAACAATTTCATTTTATTGCTTGAGGAATTTGTACAAAAAAAATCAAACTAAAAGTTGTGGGAAAAGGTAGCTCTATAACAAAAATAATCATTTCAGAAGAAAAAAATAAAAAACTGTTTACTTTAAATGAAAAACAGAATAAAAGGAAATCATATGGGTTTACACAATTGTTTGTCAGTTCAATAATAAACAATTTGTATTTGAACAACAAATAATTTAATATACACATTTTTATTATTTAGTAATAAAAATAATGATTAAAAATAAATTACTTTTTATGAAACTTAGGGCATATTTAATATTAATTAGACTTTGTATATTAAATGCATTACATGTATTTAACTGTTATGTCATCGGTCAGAAAATAAGAACACATCATAGTTTACAAATTCTGTGAATTAATGTTTTAACAGAAATAATAGCCTAGATCAATAATTTAAATTATTAGTCTCTTTTCTCGACCAGTACGAGTTTTACTTCTAAATTATTGTTATATTCAAATTGATTGTAAAACACAATATTTGTAATAAGTTCATTAAATGACACGAAAATTTAGGTATGTTTAATCTAAAAGTGTACTTAATGAATTGAAAGTATACTATTTACTATATAGGCTCTAAATAATAATAGAAAGTAATATATACTATCTTTCATTTAAAAGCCCAAGAAAAATGAAAAAATTCATTCCAACATGACGTCAGTTCAAGAATTTGCTATATATACAAAAAATGCTTAAAGTTTTAACAAATTGTTTTTTATTTATTTTAGAAAAAGTTTTCTAAACTTGTTTATGTCCTTTTTTTTTTACAATTTAGTAATCACCATTCGAAAAAAATCATCATTTATTCCATTTTATTTTATTTTGCCTTTAAAGAAAGTTTTATTTTATACCTTATTTAAAAAAAAACTTTTTTTTTTTGCAAACAAAAAACTCTACACAAAATATTTTTAATCTTTGTACCTTGATTTATTCCGAAAATTTAGTTTTAAACATATATTAAGTATTATTTCTCTTTTAAAAATCAGTTTTTATGCGAATCAAAATGAAATGCAAGATTTTATTTAATTGTGGTAATTATATGTGACTACTTTTTAACTTTTTCTAAGGGAAAGCTAAATATTTTCGATAATTGACATATAGTTAGACAAGCTTCTGCACTCTTAATGAAATAACGTAAAAATATCTATAACGCTGATGTACATAATATAAAATGAGAGTTCTAATATTTTCATTTCAAAAACAATATAAATATATTATATAAATTAATATGTTTGTGCGATATTAGTTCCAAAAAGTAGGTGATAAATAAATAATTGTTTACTACTTACGACCAAATCAACAATAATTAACATCAAAATTTTCTCAATACATTATAAATATATAATAATGTATAACATGTCACTGTGAATTTCCATTCATAATGGGTCGTCAATAAAACCAAAAACTTATGTAAATAAACATCAAAACAAAATTTTATACCTTAAGATAATCTTTTCTATACATATATTATTATGTATTATAGATATAACATATTATTATATATTAATCTAGAAACAGAGATAATAAAAACATGTGTATGCTACATGTAAATAAATTAAAAGCTAGTTTAGAGATTAAAAAAAAATCATAGATTTAGTGACAATTTTCTTCCTTAAAAAACAAAAAAAAAAATAATAATAATAATAATAATAATAAAAGAAAATACAATTATTGAAAACTTTTATCTCTTAAAACTTTTCCTGTACAATATATGTTTATTATTATTATTAGTCTATATATGTACAACGTTATGTTGATGTTTTCTATGTGAGATTTTCTATTTATTTTTTATATATAAATATATATATTTTTTTTCCTGTTTTTCGAAAGTGAATTTGTTTTTATTTGTATTTATTTGTTTATTTATTTATTTATTTAATTTGTTTTTTTTTCATCTCAAATTATTGTGTTGACACGAGCCGTTCAAATTTTATGTTGAATAAAAATAACTTTTTAAAAGATTACTGAAAGTAAAATTTAATTCGTTATACATTTTTATTTATTTTTTTTTTTTTTGGGTACAATAATTCAAGACTTTAATATGTTTTTCTTAACTTTTATTATATTTACAACAAGGCAAAACTTTTAACTTTTTGGTATCAAAAAAAAAAAAATTTGTTTATTTTTTTTTTTTTTTATGTTTTCCTTTTTTCCTAATCCAATTTAGGGAGCAAAGAAAAAAAAACACAAAATTATAAACTTTTGTCATTTTAACATTTAATTAAATAAAATAAACATCTTTTTAATAATTTTCTGTCCATTAACCCTAAAAATTTATAGTTTTATATATTTCTATAAAAACAAAAAAAAAAAAAGAAAAGATTATTATGTATACAAAAATAACATCATAAACATAAAAATTGCCAGAAAGGGCAAAAATTATTTTTTATTCCCAGATAAAGATCTTAATTCGTAAAATACCCTTATATTTATTTTGGCTTTTGTGGCTAGAAAAAAAATTTAATTTTTTTTTTGTTCTTAAAAACTTTTCCAAAAAAGTCATGATTCCGAAAAATGGAATCATTATTATTTTCTTTCTTCTTTTTTTTTTTTTTTTGACATTAAAACAAAAATTTAGATAATTAATTGAAAATATTTATGAAAAAAAAAAATAAATAAAATTGAAATTTCATTTTAGAAAACTAAACACATTTCATATTCTCATAATCTCAATTAATAAATTTCATATACTATTTTCATTAAGTTTTTGAATATCTATACTGTTTGCATAATAAATATACACTTTCTTGAATTTTTTTTATAATAATAGGAATTACATTCTTTTCATTTCCAATATATTCGATTATATTGACTTTTAAAATCATTCCTATGTATATCACACCCAACATTTATTACATTTATTTTATATTTTTATATTTTAACTATCATTATTGGAGCAAAAGTTATACCTAATTTGTGCTAATAAAATAATTTTGTTGAAACCTGAAACACTTAATTTAGCTAGAAATATTGGCGACGACGACGACAGGGACCAAAAATCTATCACGTGCCAAAATAAAAGTGTTAAAAACAATAATTTAATGTAATTGAATATTTAGCCGTGCGAAAATCTTTTTTGACAAATAAAAAAAAAAACAAATACAAAAAATAAACAAAAATCACATACATATAGTTTGTTGTTTCTATTCGACAGATGTCATCACGTAACAACAATAAACAAATATATAATTTAAGATTACTCTAATCTTAAAAAAGTACACATATATATTCTTGTATATAGGTATATGTTTTATGTAATTATGTAATTATTTATATGTATAATATACATACCAAAACTTAAAAAATAAATAAATAAAGATAAATATATACGTATGAAAATATAAATAAATTTATAGCAATTTATCTTTCAAAAATTTATGATGTCATCACATAAAACTCTTTAGGATATTTGAATAAAATATAAAAAAAAAATAAAAATTTATTTCACACATATGTTTTACAATAATTCTACATGTTAACAGTAATTGGAGTATATATACAACATTTATAATTATGTTTTATTCTATATACACAATCAAGGATAGAGTTAAAGGGTTTTTCAATTAAAATTGCATATTTCAAAAATATGATGATATTATATAAAATATAATATTTTTGTAATAAAAACAAAACTAAAATGCATTTAAATAAACACACATTTAAAGTATATATATTTATTTTTACAGTGAAACGACCTTACCAACTGCACAATATACAATATTCTGCAAAATTTAAAATAACTTAAATTTAGTTCTCAATATTCCTTCAAATATTTATTGTTAACTTCTATATATTCTTTTGAGAATCTTATAGTTTTATTTTTACAACACCTACTACTGATAAAGATATATGAATGAAAGAATGTTAAAGAAAATCCTAAGTATCGAAGATTAATTGAATTTAAATAAATTGATGAGAAATGGATTTTGATAATTTTTGATTAAGTTTTGAGGCGGCTTTGATTGAAAGCTTATTTTCTCTAATTTTGTGTTTATTATTAATTGAATTGGGAATGATATTAAACACTTCCAGCCATAGTTTTAAATTGATAGGTATTTACAATTTTAATTTTTGTTAAAATTATTAAAGTAGGTAAATCACACGTTTATTATGGCAAAAATGGAATAATATAACATTATTTATAATGATATTCATAATTTTTCATCAAATAATATTTTATTGATAAGAATAATGTTTACGATAAAATATTCTTATTTTGATGGAGGTAAAAGAAAAGAAGTGAAAAAAAAACTAAATTTTGAGCTTTTCAACTTTTTACAAATCATAAAAATATCAAAAATACATTCAAAATACAAGTAATGTTCATATAAATTCCCTTAAAACATTTTGATAAAATAAAAAAAATAAATACATTTATGAAATGAATCCCTTTTTTTTTAGGGCATATAATGTACATTATTTATGTAATATTCATGAAACATTTTTTTTGTATGTTCATAATTGCATTTAGGCATCTATATGGTATATATATTTTTTTTTTTTGTATTTATTGTCATCCATCACTCAGCTTAGTGATAATAATTTATCATTTCTGTCAATTTGGTTTTTCTCTAACTTTTTTATCCATTAAGGTATACCACGAGAGTTTTGCATTAACAATAATTGGGTCTTTTTCTGTCTGTTATTGGATTAAAAATTTCGGAAAATAGAACTAGAACTACCTATCCACAGAATATTTATATTTAAAAAAGTTATTTTCATATGGCCTAAGTATACATACAAAAGCCATTAATGCATAGATTTTAAGGTTTTTTCTTAATTCTGGATGAATATAATAGAATTAACGTTTTTTAAGTAATTTTGTTTTATATAAATAAAAGCTAAGTTGTTCATTAAAATCAAATCACTGTAACCTAATCACTGTAACGTAATAAAATTCTATTTATTTGAAGGGCGATACTCAAGCTAGAACTTTACTTTGGACTTCATATCCAAAAGGCAAAAGACTCCTTCTATTTGAATGTACTAATTAGATTTTTATTAAGCCCACAAACGCAACATAGACGGCTTAGATGATTAGGTATAGGTATTTTATACTAGGAACAAGCTAAGCTATCTAATAATATTTTTAAGCCTTGAGTATTTGATGGAAACAAAACTGGCACGTCTTAAAACAGTCTTTTGAAAATGTTCGAATAGGCGAAGACAATTTACTTCCTTTTACAAGAAAAATTTTAAATTTTAATTTTTGATCCGGTTCGCATTTATTAATTAAATACATAATAACCCGTCCAAAAATATGTAGCAAATGAATTGTAGCAAAATTTGCTATTCTAGAGAAAAATAACAAAAAATATTTTTCATGATATTTTTATGAGAAATTTTGCTATAATCATAGATGAACAAATAAAATTGTCACAGAGTGGTTTAATATCCGTTTTTCCACTAACTGAAATTAAAAATGAAAAAGTGTTAATTAGTTGTTTAGGATTTATTACCATCCTTATCTCTTAACAAATTGAAATTTTGTATGTAATCATAAATATTGTAAAGAAAATCATGGAATAAAATAAAATTGAATTGAATCATATGAACATATAATATATTAAAAAATAAAACTATAAGCTATTTTTCCTTCCTACGAACAAATAATAGCAAATTTTGATAATGTTCACTAGTTCGATTTTAACTATATACCCACATAGCAAAAAATATACAGAAAGTTAAAATCAAATTTTATTTTTTCTACACAATTTCAAATCCCTAATTACAAAAATTAACTTTTGTAAAAATTTAAAACACATATACATATACTTTATCTATATATACACAAAACAGTATGTATATATTTCTTTTTCATAGCAATTAGGTGTTGTAATTAAAGATGATTATTGTTTTTAATTGAAAGAAAGATAATACCTTTTGAATTTAATTAGAAAATCTAATAGAAAAATAATGAAATTTTAGATACAAAAAAAAAAAATAAAATAAAAAAAATAAATAAAGAAAAATAATATTTTCTAAAAATAACGAACAAAAATATAATCCTTATTCTTCACAGATAAAATAAAAAAAATTAAAATTTTTTTTTTCTCTTCAACATTTTCCTGTTTAAGTTGTAAAAAATCATTATAAAATATTTTCATTTTTATTTTATATTTTTTTTAGTTCTGAATTAATATATATTTTTTGTTGTTCTTGAATTTCCGTTTATTGCAGAAAATAGGTCCATTGTGTTATTTCAAATTATGAAAAAACAAAAAAAATAAAAAATTCTTTTTTTTCATTGTTTTTAATTCTTTATCTATATATAGTACATGCATAGAATAAACATAATCATAGAATATAATCTTTTAAAAGGAGGGAATTTTTTTTTTTTTTCACAATAATAGGGTAGAGAGATGGAATATAATTTTTTTTTTCCCGAAAATAACAACAAAAAAAAATTATGACTTTTCTTCAGGTGGAAATTGTGTAAAAAATGATAATGATATTATTATAGTAGTACACCATTATAATGTTATTGTTTTTATTTTGATAATTTAGTTCTCCTTTTTTTTTTTAACAGTATAGTATTAAAGAAAAATTGCGCTTCATGTGGAAATGTTTTTGATGCCAAATTTATTTTTCGTTTTTTTTTTATTTTTCATTGTTTTGAGAAAATTCTATATTTTATTCTATTTTTGTTTTATTTTTTTTTTTCTTAAATAAACCAAAAATTATCTACAATTTATATTCGCTTAAAAGAATAAATATACTCAAGGGTTTTCAATCCCAAATAAATAATAATAATATTAAAAAAAAAGAAGCAGAAGAAGAAGTGTTTTAAGCAATAAAAATAAAATATAATATATTTACAAGAAATATTATGACATTGCACTTTGAAAAAGTTTTTATAAATTTTTTTTTTATTTGCTTCCTGAAAACTTATAAAAAGGATAAAAGGCGGGAAATTTAAGCAATTAAAGAAGTGCGTTTGAAATAAAGAAAATAATGTTGGCAATTGAATTCTTAAACTTTTTACTTCAGAATTTTATTTATTATTATTATTATTATTTTTTTTTTTTTTTAATTTTGTAAAAAGTTTTCTTTTTGGTGATGATTATGTTAAAGGATTTAAAAGCATTCGTGTTTAAATGCATAAAGTAACTCTTATAATATGCTAAAGTAACATTTATATATAGTCTTATAAAAATGCACATTTCACATTTCAGGAAAATTAATGGAAATGTTAAAATTGATATCATATCTTTGATATTTTAATTTTTATTTTATTTAAAACCTTTGCTACTAATGCACATTAGGAAGATATACATTTATGTTTTATTGATGCATTAATATTATTTTTATGCGGCGCTTACTTATTCTGTTTTAAATATACATTTTGCTTCAAACATCAAAATGATTTTTATTTTTTGTTTGTGAACAAACAATAAGTGATATACCTATACTAAAAGCATAAAAATTCCATATTTTAAAACTCTATTTCCCACAGCGATAAATAAAGAAAAAAATAAATAAATAAAAAAAATAGTATGTATTAAAAAGAAATATAAGGTGTAACGAAAGCGTCTGTAAAAGATATTTTTATATTTTCTAATTTATACAAGTTTCCATATTTTACTGTTGTTTTTGTTATTGTTGTTTTTTGTTTAAGTACCCACTATTATTTTTCACAAAACAAAGAAGAATAATGATGTCTTATGAATTTTTGAAAGCAACACTGGGAAAATTTCATCTGTTTGATTCAAATATTATAACTCGATGTCTCGTCATTTTTGTTTTACAAATTATACTTATTATTTTTTATAATTTATTTCTATAATTTATTTATTTCTATAATTTTTTTCAATTGAACAAGGCAAACAATTTTTGATTAGTGAGAATTAGAAATTGATGTTTAGTACTTTATTAAGAAATTATGTATTTCTGGAAAATTTTAGATAAAATAATTTACTAATTAAAAAAGAAATTCTTTATCTTTTAATATGTATTTGAAAGAATTTTGAAGTTTTACTACTATCTGCTTGACACTGCACTTACCACTATCTGCCAATCGGGCTACAATTCATTCGAATGTATACGTTAATATTAATCTGAATATCAAGTTATTCAAATGGAAAACCTAGATAATAGATAAAATAAAGTTTAACGAAAATTTTCTTTTTTTCAGTGCAATAAATAAGGAAAGAAAAATAATATTTCTTACATTAAGATAATGGGTTTGGATATTTTTTCCGCTAAAAATAGGTAAAAAAAAGATAAAAAAAAAAAATAAAACAGAAACTAGAGAATAAAACATATAATGTTATAGTGGTCTCTTTATTCCTGTATTATAACTTAGAGAGGAAGAACTCATTTTCACAAGAGATGCAATTATTTTGTAATTAAAATTATAATATTTATAGCATCATATAATACAAAAGCAAGAAAAAACATTTTATATTCATGTTTTAAGGCTAATAGAAAATCAATACAAAAAAAAATAGTAAACTAATTAATGTAAACAAAAATATATTTTTGTACAATCTTATTTGAGGGTATAGATAATTATGATTTTAAGAAAAATTAACTCAATTTCCTTGCTAAAAAAAAATTTTATCTTGCAAGGAAATGGGAATTAAGATTGCGTAGAATCATTAAATCTTATTTTAAATGATTTTTCTGCTTTAAGTTCGTCAAAAAACCTCCGCTGAGAATGTTAACAAAAACATAACTCATGAAATATGCTAGGAATTTCAGCCCTTGGCAGATGATTTTAAAAATAAATATTATATACATAATTATTTTACATAATTCTACATAATTATTTTATAATCCTTAGTAGTTTGACGACGAACAAAATATATGAGTCTCTTTATATTATATTTACACTTTATTTACTTCTTAATATAATCTTGTTTTTATAAATTTTAACATACAACTTTTATGCTAATTTGATTATGTACAAATATCATAAGCCAAATAATATTAGTGGCTCAAAAATATAATAAAATTACAAATTAGTGGCTTTCAAACCTTTGTATAATATTTATATACTTGTTTTTTTTTTTTTTTCCAAATTACTTTAAGATATAAATAATTAGTGTACGACCCAACCTTTTAATTCTTAACATAATGTTTTTTGATTAATTTTATGTGTTTTTTAAAGAAAATTGCGCAATTAACCTCAAGTAAAACGAATTGAATATTCAAGGGTTATACAAAAAAATAATAATAATAATAATAACACGAATATATTTTTAAAATCATACTTATAACATTCACTTTTGATGTTCATGTTAATTTTTTATCACTCTATGTTGTTTTATGAAAAAAATAAAACAATAAATGTTACAAAATAATACCTTTGCAAAAGGGGAAACAATTTTATTTATCATCAATTTGTCACACATATATGTATGTATTTGCATGATATAAAATATGAAATTAATGAAAAATTGTATAACCTTCGAATACGATTGACATAAAAGGATTCAATTAAGGTGAATTAATTAATTCGAGGAAAACTGATAAAAAAAAATTTTTCAGCTCAAACATAATATAACCACGCATTGATGATTGTTTATCGTCATTTCAAAATTTGTTAAAGTTTTTTATTAACTAATTTTTTTAATTAATATGGTCTTTTTGCTTGAATTTGACACCAAATAAAATTGCCAAAGAGAAATTCAAGGATATACGTAATGAACTGTATGGAATATATAGAATAAGAATCGCATCAGTTTTTATTAGCTCCAGTCAAATTCTAGATATCTGCCGCAATTTTAATATTCAATTAAAAAATAATAAAAATGTTACATTTTATTGCACTTATAAATCTGCAATGATCGAAACTTTTTAATTTGAATTTTAATATTCAAACTCCCTTAGCTTAATATATAAAGTTTTCTATTTCACTTCTTCAGAATTTAAATGGAATTTCTTGTGTCACACAAGATAACTTATTGAAACTAAGTGAAATTCCTCAAGGATTCGGTAATTTGAATTTTCAAAGTTTCAGTTGTGTATATTGTATAAACTAAAAAATTTGAAACTTTTGTCAAACTTTATTATTCCATTATGTTTCGAAGATATTATTTAAGACTAAATAATAATTTTGTCTTTTTCAATTTTCACATATTTTTTTTTTTAAATAATTATTTAAGGTTTATTACACAAAACCATAATGTATTGCAAATATATACATTTACAAACAATACAATATATAGCTTTATGCATTTAGGTTCATATTTTAATGTTTAATCTATATATGTATAGGATATTTTAACATGTTATGGATTAAAAATAGCATATGAATAAATTAAAAATTAAAAATATATAAATGTGAATTTTCCTTTTTAATATACATATTATATAAAAAAAAAAAAAATAATAATAATAATGTAGTATATTTTTATAATATAAGATGTATAGTATTCACATATAATATTTATTATGACAAAAATATAATAATACATAATATTTGTATTAAGCATGGTATACAAAAGAATAATTATTATTATTGCTTAAAAATATTGAAATGTGGGACCATGAAAGAAGAAAAATTTTTTTTTTTTATGTTTAATATATTATTACATTTATATAGATATACATAATAATATATATATATATACAACTTATTAAAAACATCAAACAGCCCCAATAGTATTTTATTTATGCTTTTTAAGGCATCGAAACAAAATTCTTTGAAAAGTTTCTCTTTAAAATTTATAAATACATAAATGTGGAGATAAAAATTATTCAGGGAAATATGCAGAAACCAAATAATAAAAATAAAAATATATATATAAATATATATAATATTTAATATATAAATTTTTATTTTTTATTATGGTTATAAAGTTTTTTAGGGACATACATGATAATGCAATTAAGAATTTTAAGATGTTTAGAGTATATGAATGTATAAACTTAAAATGCAGGATATGAGATACAAATATTATGCCAAAAAAAAAAAAAAACAAATTACTTATGTTTCAAAAACTTGAAAAAAATTTGAAAGTAAGGATATACTTAATTTATGTTTTTTTTTTTTTTCGACTATAAATTTATAAACTTGGCATAGAAAAAATAATAGCAAAATTCCTTGTTATAAATTTTTGTTACTATCGATATGTACAATTTTTGGTAAAATCATTATAATGTCATTGAATAAAAGCGGAGACACCACCATCGGCTCCACTTTTCGATCAATTGAAATATTTATTTAAATTTAAAAAAAAAAATTATTGAAATTTGACATAATAAAATTCATTGAAAAAAGAAGAGTAGACTACACATCTTACTCATCGCCTTCATAGGCTACGAAAATCACTTGCTCGAAAAAATAGAGAATTAAAGTTTTTTAATATTGTTTGAATAAACTTTTTTGATATGAAAGATTTTTTATTAATGACTGAGATTCAGTCATTTCACTTATACAAGTTAAAAACTTATTAATTTGTATCATGTGATGAAGCCAATAATTTGATTTAAGGTCTCGCTAACATTTTTACCGACAATCAAGATTAAAGTCGGTAGAATTTCATAGCATAATTTCCTGCTGTCGTATAAAGTTTCAAAATGCAAATGCAAAATGCAAATGCAATTTTTCTTTCATATCTTTTTTACGAATTGGTTCAAACAGTGGATTCAAGCTGTTACCACTTAAAAAAAATTTTTTTTCGTATAAACTAACATTTATCTTGTATGTATATATTTTTTATTTTTCATTTTGAATAAAGAGAGCAGACTAACACGAAATTTTTTTATTATATACGCAACAATTATTATATCATACAAATGAAAATATGAGAATTAAAAAATAAATTAAAAAAAAAAAGCTATTTCAAAGAAATTATTAAAGCCACTTTATTTTTTAAATTTTCTTTTTATATCCGATTTGAAAAAGAAATTTTATTTTATTATGTATATATATAATAGGGTATTATATGTAATGATTGTCATATAGGGTTTGAGTTTCAATTATATGAAATAATTAGATTTTTTGAAATTGAAATTTAAATGAGGATATAGTACAGGTATATAAGTATTAATTTTAAATTATAAAGAATATAATATTATAAAAATTAGGGAACTTAACAAACTGAATTGTAAGAAATAATTTGAAATAAATGTTATAAAAATATTTTTATAAAATGGCCAATAATGTACATAAATGAAAAAATTTAACTATAAGAACCTATATATTTTTATGTCACTATTTTATATCAGTTTTAGTATTTTAATCAAACCGAAAAAACAGAACATACTGAAAAAAAAAATGTATACTAATGATGAATATTGTACAAAGTACCCTGTATAAAGATATTTTTTTTTTTTTCATTATAAAGAATCCTTGTTATATATTGCAATTAAAATTATTCAGATTTTTCTTTTAATTCATTACAATTGAATAGAAACGGAAATTCTTTGTGGTTTCGCCTTTTAAATTTGAATAAAAAGATTAAATTTATTCATGTATGCACGCATAATTTTCAAAAATTCATATTATTTATGAAAAAGATTTATGTAGGTATTCATAATGTATTAGGTTTATGTATATGGAATTTATCTCTTCCATTTTTGAGATAAATATGTACATACGAATATGAAAAGATATAGGAATATGAAAAGATAAATAAATTTATGATTATTTTTAACGGGTCTACGTATGAATCTTAAATTAATATTCAAACATGAAAGTTACCCCATAGATAAGAGATTTGGGCCTATTTATGATTTAATTTACCCATATGGATTAAGGACGCATGAAAATATCAATGAAATCATTGAAAAGATGTTTGTTAGTAAGTATTTTGAAGAAATTGAAAAAATTTTGGATATATGGAATGGATATTATATACGGAGAGTCCTATATTTGTCATATCTTATACGTATTATATTTCATAAATTAAGTACTGTAAATGTTTTCGGCTTTGTTGTGATGGTATCTATCATTACCATTCGACCAGCGCCGGCTCGTACATAGGTGTTGCGACACTGCAGCACCTTCAAGAAATTTCAAAAGATTAAACTCATAAAAAATTTGTTGTTAACCTTGAATTTTTCTTAGCTTGAAATTATTTTTAAATTAAATACCTATGCAATTGTCTGTAAAATTTTAATGAACAAGAGTAGTCTACTTTCAGGCTATTTAAATTTTTAGAAAATACTTTTCAAAAATAGGTGCAGAAATCCATTTAACAGAATTTTTGGATTGCGAATTTCACAGTAGGAATTTTTTTTTTAAATGGGATGTTTATTGTTTGTTTTCAATTTTCTAAACTGATTTTCATGTACATTATGTATATGGGGTATAATCATAAAACATTTATAATTAAAAAAAAGAGGTTTTATTTTTTGCAGCACCCTTTCTCAAAACTCTCACGAGCTGTCACTGCATTGGACATAATTTTGCATCCCTGTTCGATTCTCATCTCGAACTGGTCATGCACTATACTTTGTTCAATTTTCGATTATTTAATTTTGTCGATTTCATCACAAATAAAATACGTATCAAAAGAAACACCAAATGTCCAAGCTAGGAAAACGAAAATTTTGTTGTTATTATAGTATTACTTTCACACTTTCAGTATGCAATTGATATTTTTCTGAACATAATTTAATTGTTTGCAAATTATTTGTTGAACAAATTAAGCCGAACTAACGTAGTACCTACATATATAATTATAAATTCTTATTTAAATTGTTTTTTTTTTTTTTATTGAATCAAATAATATTATACCATGAATGTATTAGGTGTTCCTTTTTTTTGTTTTTTTTTTTTTTAACAACATATTCCCAACTTAAAAATGTAATAAAAAAAAATTAATTTTTTTTTTTGGAGCTGAACAAGGATATTAAATGTAATGTGATTTCCGCATAAATACAGAAATTCAAATTACACATTATAATTTCTGAACATGGCAAACTGTCAAAAACTTATTTCATTTTTCAATATAATATAACTTCCTCAGAATTTCTTTTTTTTCTTATATATGAAATTTTGTGTGCAGTATATATATATAACGTACAAAAATAATGTATATTGTACATTATTATCTTACACATATAAATGTATATAATTTAAATTTTATTTTGTGTTAAATTCCTTTTATATTTTGTTATGGACAACACATATATGTATATTTATGTACTGTAAGCATATAGGTTTGTTTTTTTTTTTTGGATTTCTAGAAATAATACTAGGGAGCTGTTTCGAGATTATATGTATTAAAAATGTATGGTTCTATTACCTTCTAAAATATCCTTTTTTTTCCAAATTATAAAAGTTTTCTTCGTGTCAAAATATTTGTATGAAAAAGATGTTATTGCAACATACACATACATTATGATTTTATATATAAAATTTGTTTTGATTGCAGTATGAGAATTCTTATTTAAAAAAAAAAAATTGGTTTGTTATTTTAATATTTACTCATCCAAAGAATTAAGAAATGTTGAGTGCCTAGAAAAATACGTTTAATGTAGTATTTTGCTTTTTTGAAATTTATTTATTTATTTATTCCACTTCATTTAATTACAAGTGGTAATAATCCAGATAATATACAACAAACATAATGAGTACGTACATTCAAAGATTTTATTAATCAATAAATTACACATTGAAAAGAGCAATCAACAAAATACAATAAAAGAAAAAGCACATCAAGAGAAAAAGATTGCGTTAAAGGTTGAAATTGAACTTGTATTCAGTTGATTACATGATTAAATGATTTGTTATGGAACTGACAGGCACTACTTTGAATTGGCGATATAATACGGATTAAAAGGTTTATAGGTTTATTTTCATTTATGAATTTGTATTTCTAATCAAATTGTCGATTGTCTATTAGAATTTGTTGATTTTATGATAACAAAATATCATCAGCAAAAAAACATTAAAAAATCTTGTGATATCATATGAACTCATTTTAGGATAGACCTAAGTTTTTTCTAAACTACAATATAAAAATTTTCAACATTGTTTGCATTTTTTGGAATATGCATGAAAAACTTTTAAAAATGTTCTCATTTTTTTTAAAGTTTTTTTTATACATTTAAAACTGAAAAAGAATAGAGATTACAATTGAAATAACATATTTTTGGCAACAAAATTATACTGCAATCCTAAAATCAAAATTAAGTTGAGTGCTTTGTACTGGCTTTGCCATAACTTAAAAAAAAAAAAAAACATTTCTGAAAAGTTATTTAAAATTTTTAAAGGAAATACATATAAAAATTAAAAGATTACTTGAAAATCATTTCTTTATAAAATAAACAGACAGGGCATTAAAATTTTTTTAATATTTTAAATATTTATGAAGTTTTAAGATCTATGACATCTATAACTATATTAACAATCGACTCCAACTGAAATTTCTGTAATTTTTAAGTAATTTTTTAAATTAAAGCGATCTTTATTAAAAAAAATTAGAGCTGTATCTAAAGTGGTCGTGTGGAGTTAAGTAAATGATTTTGAGGGCTGCGTTATTGCATTATAAGTTTAAGTATAGTTAAATTTTATTTATATATTAAGTTCGATGATTTTAGTTCTAAGTGTCAAATAAATTTTTTAAACAATTTTGCTTAAAAAATTTTCTTTTTATTGTGGGTGGTTTAAAGGAAAATAATTTTCTTTTTTTAAATCTTCATATTGCATTCTTGGGATACATATATTTTCTTTATGTGTGCATCATTGGCGTCACATTTATATTTAATTTATTAAAAATAAATTTTTGATACTAAGTACTTTAAAAAAATATCTCAAAGAAACTATAATATAACTCTTAGCTTTAAAAAAATAATTTTTATTATGGATTTTTTTATTCAAGGATTTTGTTGAATTTTTTTTTTTTTTCAGCAAAAAATCAAAAACAAATTAAAAGTTAAAGTTAAAGAAAATATTATCTATATATTTATAATATAAATATTATTAGTATCAAATTTTGAAGAAAACAAATATACAGCTTATTATACACAAGAAATATCCATTAACTGTCATTAAAAGAAAAATAAGAGAATATTCTTCTTTTCCTATATAGTATATATTTTTTTTCTCAACAATTTTAAATAGAATTACTTGAATCAATGGGAAAAACCATTTTTCTTTGTTTTTCCTACTTACAACATTTAAAAATAAGGATATTGACTTTAAAAAAAATATATAGTTCTATATATATGTACATACGGAAAAAACAAATCATGATGAAAAACAAAGAACGGAAAATGAAACAGAAAAAAAAAATGTTTGAGTATTTTCCAAAGGCATAAGAAGAATGAAAATAATTTTAATTCGTGAAAAGAGAAAAATAACCAAAAGGAAAATTTTCAAATAAAAATAAATGAGGAAAATGAAAAGCTATATAAAATATAATAAAAAAAAAAAAATCTCGACTATACTACAAAAAATAAAAATAAATAAACAAAAAACGAATCCAAATATAAATTGATATTTCATACGCTTTTTGAGGGTAAAACATAAAAATTACATTTAATTTTTGTTAACCAGCGAGAGTACATTATTTTGAGTGTTATTAATGTTTGTCTTGATGTTTTTGTTGTATTTCAGATATTTTTTTGTGGGAAAAAATAGTGATACAAGTTTTTTTTGTTAAAGATTAAAATTATTAAAATATTTTTTGTTGAAATTATAATAATTTTTAGCCGGCTTTCCAACCAAATTGAAAAACGGATTATTATATTTTAATTTTCTGTCCATCTATGTCTGACTGTCCGTTCAAAACTAAAATTCTCATAACTATAGCGAATAACAAAATGTTCACAATATCATATAATTTCATACAAGATAAAAGCTGAAACTTTTTTTGGAAGGTACAACCTTTCAAGTATCAAAAAGTCTTAATTATTTTCTATAGAATTGATATAAATTTAATATTTTTCAAGATAGTAGATGTCAATAAAAAAGATTGCGTCTAAAGATTCGGACTGTGGACTGAAAGTGTGTTTCGATGAAAATTGATATAATAATAGATATTGTTGAAGGAACTTAAAAAAATTTTTAGGCACCCGTTGTGTCTAGGGTTTCTTAAACCGAATTACTCGAACTCGAATTCGATTCGAAGTTCAGTTCCTGATTTATCGAATCTAAAAATTCGAAAATTCAAAAAATATTCTACCAGTAAAAATATTGTACAAGGAATTAACTCTGTATAAAAATACTGGCAAACGTACAGAAAATTTGCAAAAATTATTTAACGATCTAAGTTCAATTAAACCGACTTCAACGGACTCTGAACGAGCTTTTTCCGTTTCAGCCAATTTTTGCTCCAAAATAAGGTCGAAATTATCTGAAAAATCTTCAAATTCGTTGTTATTTTTAAAATTTTATTACTTACGACAAAAGAAATAAATACTTTTTGTTCAATATTATATATGTAAAAAAATACTTAATTGAATCAAATATTAAAACAGAACTTATTACTTTATTAAAAAATTATTTTTAATAAAAATTTAACGAATTCGAAGGGTTTGACGAATTCCCAAATATAATACTCGGATTTGACGAACTTTATTTTCTCGAATTTTCAGAAACCCTAGTTGTGTCTAAGCAGGAATTGAACTGTGGGCTGAAAGTGGACTTCAGTAAAAATTATTATAAGTAAATAAAATTAAAAAAAAAAAGTGTTTTAAATCGAAATGATGAAAATGGTCCCCAACTTCGTTCATATTTGTAAATAAAATAGAAATTTAAATTATCTATATTTTAATAAAATTTTATAAAGACCATTAAAGCAGACTAGATATCCAAAGAACAAACTATTGTTTTTAAACATTTCCCCAGCCCAATAAAAATTATTTCAATTTAATGAATATTATTTAATTTTAAAATTGATTTCAAGCCGAAAATAGATTTATGCAAATTAAAACATTTTAAATATTCATCATTATTTCGGCGCCAATTTTAAGATGGAAAATCAATAGAAATATTTTAAGTTCGAAAACTAAGCAGTATCAAATTTTCTAAATTTAGTATTATTTATACATTTAATATTATTATAAATAGAAAAATTTCAAGAACATTAATTAAATTTGATAATAAAATCATTTATATAGAATCATGAATTTATATGTTCATTGAAGTATGAAGAATGATATTTAATAACAAAATGAATAAGTTGTCCCCATATAGTTACGTGAATTAGATATTATTTTTCTTGAAGACAATGAATGATATACATATATTATTGGTCAAAAATAATGCTTCTTGTCCATTAAATATTTTTAAGTTATTTAAAAATAAAAATGATTGCAATCGCAAATAATGTGAAAAGTTCAAAATGTTTAATACGAGCCCTGCATCATAAGACCTCGAACGGTTTTTTTTTTTTTTTTGTTTTGTTCTACTTTTTTCCAGTTTTCTCCAGTTTTGTATTTTTTTCATTTAAACAAACCTTTTTTAAGAGTTTTGGTCTTTATAAAAGAACATTTTTTTAAGTTAAATTTTGTGAAAAAAATTATTTTCCAAAAGTCTGCTTTTTCAACCTTTTTTTTGGGCATCGCAGAAATTTTCGAAAGATGCAATTTGAAGCGCATTTGGGAGTAGTTAATTTTAGCTTTTTGGGTTTTGTCGATAAAATAGAGTCAAAAAACGCCTTTGAAATTCCAAAAAACAGCCAAAAACTGCTATTTTTCGCGTTAGCTATTACGGCAGCTCTTCAAAACTGATAAGTTCAGTAAAAAATAACTATGATGATATTTTGCTGTTGAACTATCAAAATTATTATTATTATATTTTTTTTTGTGTTTGCATAAGAACGAAATTAAAAAAAATGTTTCTATTAGTTTTAAATTAAAAAAACAAAATAAATAAATTCATAAAAATATTTTATGTAAAAAATATTCTTTCTCTTTTTGTGAACCAGGTGAAAATAATATTTTCATTCAAGTGTTGATAGTTTTATTTTCTCTTAATTTTTTTTTATTTTTTATTTTAACTTATGTACATTTAACAAATAAATTAATAGAATTGTTATAAAAAAAAAGTTAAATAAATATTATACCATGTAAGCAAAAAATGAAAAATGATCTGATTTAGAGGTCTTTGACACTCTGAGTGTAATTTTTAATGACTAAAAATAAATAAAAAAAAAAATATTTACGACGAATCATCCTTTTTTTTTTAAATTTTTTTTGCTGTTTTTCCACCAAATAAATTTCAACATAAGATGACAAAAAATCCGTCATTTAACGTTTTCAGTGATGTAAAAAGGATATAACTTTTATTACAATTTTTATTTTTTTCATATTAATTATTTACCCTATAATGGGGGGAGAAAAAAAATTAAACAAGACTAAAAATATCCTTGTCAAATTTTTTTTTTGTAAGTACCCAAAGACTTAAAATTTATTCAATCAAATTTTTAAAGATTTAACTTTTTTGTTTCTTCTTTAATTTAGATATTAATTTCTCATTAGATGACGCCTTTTTAAGGGAAGAAAAAAAAATACTAAAGGCGTTGCTATGTGAATTTACTAATTTAAAAGATAAAAAAAAATTATTTTCTTTTTTCCTGATTGATTTGAAATGTCTTTAAAATTAAATAAGCTTTGTATTATCACTTAATTAAGAGAAATATTATTTTGTAATAGATATAGATTTATTTAGGACATAATATTTATATATGTTTCATTTTTTGTTTTTTTACACACTAATTAGAGTTAATACGAACAAGGACATTGCTGTTGTACTATATTAAAGGACATTTTTAATCTGTTTTCTTATCTTATTTATTTGCTGATGATTAAAAAATCATGAAGAGTACACATAACATAGAAAAAACTTTAAATCTAAATAAAAGAAAAAGAATTGAATATTGTAAACATTCTCGGCCAATAATTTTGTAAAATATTGTTGTAAAATCTAAAGTCTAATTCAGGGTTCAATTTTATTTTTAAAATTTACTTGTTTTCAAATCAAAAATATTATTTACAATTGTAAGTGTATTTAGAATAATAAGGACTTACCAATTTTATCTGATTATGAAAAATCAGAAATTTTATTTCACTTCTCAAGATAATAATTTCTATATGACAGTTGAAGTAACGAAGCATACCCACTTTGATAAAACAAAATTATTAGTATTTTTTTTTTAAATATACATAAGTCTTGCAAAAATATCAGAATATTTAGGAACCAAAACTCATGAAATCTTTGGGTTGGAAAAACAACATACTTCATCACTTGGTTAGAATTTTCTTTTAAGCTTATATATAAATACTTTTAATTAAAAATAAAATTTTAAATTTGTTATATAAATGGCAAGTAAATGTTTCGAATATTTAGGGACCAAAACTCATGAAATATTTCGATTGGGAAAACACCGCATATATTCATGAAAACTTGGTTAGCATTTTTCTTTTAAGCTTATATGTGAATATTTTTAATTAAAAGGAAAATTTCAACCCAATCGTATTAAATTAAACACATTAAACAGTTTCATCATAAAATATAAATAATTTTCTGAAGCAAAGTTTATGTATTTAATATTCTGTCTCTTCAAGTATTCATCATCACATCTTTTCATTTTATATGTTATTTTTAAAGTTAATGCTCCGCACATAAATTCTCTTTTGAAAATAGCGCAAAATGATATTATTTCTAATCAAAAAATAAATAAATTTAAAATTAAATTTATGAGAATTTCTTAAAATGCAGCAAATTGAAAAACAAAAAAAAAAAAGTTAAATTTATCACTGATTTTGTATATAAACGAAGAAATATTATATTTTAAAAGAAAATGTGACATCATATGTAGTTTTCTATATAATACACAATACGATAGTTTTCTATGATTCTGTGTATATTCTAAAATAAAAATAATTACATAAATTTATTTCGAATATACATGTATATTCACATAGTTTTTTTTTTTTTTTTGAATAATATAATATGGACAGAATCATTCTATATAAAAAGTCAATAATTCTATTTGAACTAAAATTGAAAATAAGTATAGAATACTATACGTTAGAATGGACGGAAAAATGTTTTATTGCAAAATTTTGAATATAGAAAAAAAAAATTAATTCGGAAATGAACATATTCAAGTTGTGTCGCTTCATTGCATAAATGAAATGTAGTACCATTTGCGATTTAAAGTAGATTATTTTAGCACTATGAATTTTGTTCTTGTGATTATCGTCCTTAAAAACGCAAAAAAAAAAAAAAAAAAAAAAAACAACCGCGTGAAAATGTTCAAAAAAAAAGGAATAATGACGAGGAGGAGTATACCCACATCTTCACGTATTATTTATAACTTCCGTCATGATATAGGATTTAGGTACTTAATGTTTTTTATAATATTCGACGTTTTATTTATGATATCATTTAGAAAATGTTTAAAAATACAATAAAATTAATATATTCATAAATACTTTATAGCACGAATATGTTATTTGTAATTAAGAATTGTATACATATAGTGAAAATTATTCGTCCCAAATATTGATCTTTCATTTTCTTAATAAAATGGAAATGGAAAACATTGCCTTGAAAATTTTTCAATGTCTAAAGGACTTCGGATTATTTTATGTTCTATTTTAGCTACCGGCCACCTCCTTTTCATTTCGTAAAGAGTTAGAAAAAAAAAACAAGAACAAAAAGATAATTACTAGGCACAAGAACGTACTTAAGCACACAAAACTGAAACTATTATAAATTTAAACACACGAAGAATCTTGACTCAAATTGTCTGCATGTTTAATGCAGTGCCAATATTTATTCTAGATGCGTATCTGGTATTTTACTGATTCCTTTTCCCGAAGCTTTTGCTACAAGTTCTTATTTATTTATATTTAATTGGTTCTATGGTGGTTTATACGTAAAAACCTTTATATTACCTTAACTTATCATATTCAATTTAGTAATTGAACTCTTAGTAGAGGACATCATTTTACTCATTACGAAAACAATATCAAGTATTTTTCTCCTACTTTCAAGAGATTGTCGATTATTTGCTACTACGACCAAAGTCTGTATTAATGACGGCTTCAGGCATACTTATACGATAAACTGTTCTTAATAGGCGAATGTTATAAATAGGAAGCCTTGAACTATCCAATCTATTGCAAATTTCATAAACTACTAAATTTGGACATCAAAATTCCACTTTTGAAGAAAATTAATTTTTTTTTCTAATTTTATTGAATCAATTTCATAATTAATTTCATAACAATTTCATAATAATATCAGATTTTGATGGCTTCATA
Organism: Hybos culiciformis; assembly: GCA_964007475.1. Classification (NCBI taxonomy): domain Eukaryota; kingdom Metazoa; phylum Arthropoda; class Insecta; order Diptera; family Hybotidae; genus Hybos; species Hybos culiciformis. The sequence continues at coordinate 3,085,996 of OZ023275.1, forward strand.
AATATTAAATTAAAAATAAAAAACTTTTCAGGATGCAAAAATATAATATGTTTTCTTTTCCAAGTTTCTAATTTTAAATTATTTATTTATTTTTTTTACAGATCTATGTACCAAAAAAAAAATTAATAATAATAATATACAACCAAGAAGGAAGGAAAATTAATAATAGAAGCAACAGACAAATTTTTACATAAATCAAAAATCAAATGAAAAATCAAAAGTAGATTTTTTAATTTTTCTCCAACATAATATAAACAAAAATAGAAAACAAAAATATTAAAATAAAAAAAAAACGTATGCAAAAACAAATTAAAAACAAAACAAAAAAAAAATTGAAAAATACATAAAAAGTATATTAATTCCTGTGAAATAAAAGGAAAGAAATAAAACAAAAAAAAAAGAAGAAAATTGAGCACAAAAAAAAATGTTTTTATGGGATAAACATGAAAATGGATAAAAATTAAATTATCCTGAAAATACGAAAAAAAAAAAGTCATAAAAAAAAAAGTTATAAAGAAAATTAATTATTCTGTTGGTGTTAAAATGAAAATGGAAAAAAAAAACAAAAAGAAAAAAACAAATTGTACCTAGGACGGGAGAGTTACAAAAATAACAAAAAAAAAAAAAAAATTATACACAAAAATCAAATTAAATGAATTTCTGAAAAAAAAAAAAAAAAATGAATTTGTTTATTTCATTTTGTATTTACATTGCATAAATTGTGCTTGTTTTTTTTTTTTTTTTAATTATTTTATTCTATTGAAAACAATAAAAACAACAAAACAAGATGAGAAAAAAATAAAAAATTCTCAAATTTTTTTGGGTTTTTTATTTTTGATTTGTTGTTTTCATTATCAATGCACAACGAAAAAATAAGTATCAAAAAAAAAACCGAAAAACAAACATAAAACAAACAAAATAATATAAAATAACAACAAAAAAAAAACAATATAAAAAGATAACAAACAAACAAAAAAGATAAACAAAAAAATGAGTACATTAATTGAATTGAGAAGAATTTGTTTAATTTTAAATTTTTATTCAATATATTTTCATAATTATGTCACCAGTGTAATTATTCCATACGGAAATGGTAAGTACAATAATTTTTTTTTATTTTATTTTATTTTTAATCTATATATTTTATTTTTTGTATTTATATGTATACTTATATGTATATTTTATATGCGCCGTGACATTTGTCCGCAGGACATTTTCCCGCCATAAAATTTGTATGAAAAACTTCGCGAACAAATGTCATTTTACAAAATGACGATGTCCGCAATTGTAAAATGACAATACGTGTCCGCCGCGGACTAAGGTAACAAAACGAGCGGACAAATGTCATTTTGAAAAATGCCATTTGTCCGAGATTTATTTTTAAAATTTTTAGCGGACAAATGTCATTTTGCAAAATGTCACTTATCCGCGATTGATTTCTAGTGCGGACAACTGTCATTTTGCAAAATGACATTTGTCCGGGCGGCTTAAAAGGCATTTCGAATCCCGGACAAAAGTCATTTCGAATTGTGGACAAATGTCCAACCCCCATTTTATTGTTAGTTAGTTAATATAGTTTACATATATGTTGTCATTTATTTAAATTTCAATGACTGACTGGTTATGGAATGTTTTTTTTCGGAGGGTAGATAGGAAAAAGATGGGATACTTCGTAATTTAATATGATTTTTTTTTTTTTGTAATTTTTTCCATAATACTTTTAAAAAGGCTTGATATATGCACATATGTATTTTGAGTGTATAACTTAAGTGTTATCTCTTAACAATAATTATTCATGCAATTAATTTTAATTTTTATTGTTCTTTTTTTCTGAATTTTACTTTATACTGATGAAGCTCTGTTGAACAATTAGTCCGGTTTTAATTTTCTTTTTTTTTTCAATTTTAAAAACATACTTTTAATCTTATTGTTTCCGCGTATACTTAATTGTGGGAGCGTTTTTTGTTATTTTCGATTTATTTTCCGTTTGAAAGAACACAATGTTAATCGACCTTAATTAAGTCGTCTTAAGTTTTGACTTTATGTCCCATATGTCGGAAAATGTTAACATCAAAAAATTTATTGATTTATTTTTATAGACGTTGTGTGCCATACTTTATAGACGTTGTGTGCCATACCTTATTTTGTCCAAACGCATTTTTTGTTATTCAATACAGTATTTGGTCAATATAAATTTTTTATTTCATGTACTTTTATTTAGTTCACTTCTTTTTATTTCCTTGTTCGAGAACCTGTTGTAACCTGTGTAAAAATTGTTTATAAAACGATGATTTTGTTATCAATCGATCAAACTGTGTAAAGATTAACTAGAGAACTGTGTAAAGATTAACCATGCAATCCGACACATCCTTCTTCAGTAATTATTTTTTTCGGTGTACATTTTAATATAAATTTTAATACAGTTTTACACAAATGGCAGAATTTTGTGCTATGAAATCTAGGTTATATAAATTTTTAAATTTTTCGTATAGCATTAAATCTATGTATTTCTTTATCATTGATTAATATGATCATCATTTTATTTTTATTTTATTGAATATTTTATGAGAAGAATTTTTTATTTTTTTGTTTTTATTTAAACTGAAAATCGATTTAAGACCTTTTTCTTAAAATAAATAAATAAAAAAAAGCAAAAAAAAAACTGCCCTTGTCCTTGACAAAAATCTTACCCTAAGCAGAAATTTGTGATGCAGAGGCGCAATTTACCAAAAACATTTATTTATCTTTTTTTTTTGTTTTACAAATTTTTTAATTTTTTTAACCAGATTATCAATAAAATAAAAATTTATTATTCATTGCTAAATGATCCATTAAATATTAATTATGTTAATTTAATTTGAACATTGTGGAAATTTTTTTTTTTTTATCATTCAAGGACTTTCATTTAAAATGATTAATTACACAATCTCGTTAAGATTATTTTCCATTAATTTTTGAATTATTGCTTTTTCACTGTTGAATTTAATTTTTGTCATTGTGGTGTTGGTGGTGGTGGTAATTATGTTGCAATTAATTGCCTGCGTTTTTTGTTGCTGCCATTGACGATAAGCGATAGTTGAAGAACTATATGCAGTTTAAGGGGAACCCTGTATTGTCTAAATTACTAATAAACTATTTTTTTTAAATTGTATCAAACTGATTAATTGTTGAGTTACATATTTAACAAATTGGGCAAAGTATTACCTTTTGCCTCGTCTATCAAAGTGATTGTGCTTTATTTTTAAAATTTCGAATATGCTAAAAAGTAAATCAGACATAAAGGATCGGTGTAATAAGAAACGTTGCCTAGAAAATTTGTTTAAAAACATATTTAAGTTACATTTCAATTTTTTTTTGATAAATTAAAAAAATATATATTTTATTATTTTTTTTTAATTTTCAATGAAAAATTGAAAATTGAAAACACCTTAACTTTAAATTAATTATAGGTTTACCTAAAATATTAAAAAAGGAAGGAAAAATTAAAAATTTTTTATTTGTCATTTTAATCTTTTTCATCATTTAATTAATTTTGATTAATTTTATATATTTTTACAGAATCTTTGTTCCGAATACAAAAATTTTGCTTGATAAAGAACCACAACTTTGAAAAAGTTTTTCTTTCAAAAAAAAAAAAATATTTTTTATTCTCAATTTCTTTCATAGGAAGAAGAATAAGTTTGGACGCAAACTTCTTTGGATTTTAATTAACATTTTGCAGATTTGAAAAAAGTTTTTAATTGAGCTAATTTAATTTTTTTTTTGTTTTTAAAATGACATAGATGTCAAGGATTTTTCAATATTTGTGAAATTTTTTGTAAAATTTTCCAACAAACTGTGAAAAACAATTAATTTTAATTTTTTTTTTTGTGAATTGAATTAAATTAAATTTTTTTTCTTAATTACGAATAAAGTTTTTTGTTTTATGGACGATAATATAGCTTCTTTCAGTGAATGGAATAGTGAAGACTCGGAGAATATAAATTTCCTACATTTCCTTTGCTTCTACGTTTTCAGCCGTTTGCTCAGCAAAAATAGAACAACAGACTACTTATATGTTATATCTATCCGTCCTACGCTAAAATACTAATGAACTGCCTAAGCAGTTCTTTGAAAAGGAATGTTTCCATGTGTTTTTTGGTTGTATAGCCCGTTTCTACGAGTATATATATAACTATATTATACAATATTCTCAAAATTAAAATATTGGATGGCTTTGATTGATAAGATATGATTTGAAGAAAGAAATTCGGTCAAAATACTACCGGTAGAATATTTGAAATAATAAAGTGAACCATTCATTTTCAGGTTAAAATAATTCATAGTAGGATAAAGAAAAATTTGAAATTGATGTATATAATAAATTTGTTTATTTTCTTGTAACTATATCAGTGAATGATTTTAGTGCTAGTATTGAAACGAAGTTTATTTTTTATATAAAGAAGATAAACATATAACATTAGCATTATTTCTAAATCAAGAAAAAATACAAGACTAAATTAATTTTAAAATACTCGATTTTGATATACAGACATTACATAAATCCTCAATTTATAAAATTCTATTAAATAATATATCCAATAAATTTACAAAATGATATTATTATTTTTCTTGAAAAATGAATTAAATCCTCAAAAAAAAAACTTTTCTAAGAATTATAATTCTCTCAGAGATAAAAAAGTTTCATTTTATTTTTCAATTTAAAATAAAAAACTTTCAATGAAATTTATCAACTAAATTATAATTTTCTGTTTTTTTTTTATTTTTCTTTGGAAAATCAGGACATAATATATCTTTTTGAAATTATATGCCCAATTTATTGTCTCGTTTTTTTTTTTTTATACATATATATTTTGATAGAATTTCATTTTTCATAGTTCAGTACATTTATTATTGTTACATAATATAAAAAGTTTTACTGGAAGAAAATTTTCTTTTCTTTATATATTTTCTTCAATGAAAAAAAAAAAAAAATACAAATTTTTAAAATATTCAAGTAAGAAAAAAATAAAAATAAAAATCAGACAAAGCCCTTGATATATCAATTTTACTTTAAAATATTTCCGTCCTTGATATTAAAAAAAAAAAAGATACAAATGTATATATATATTTAAATACAGATAAATTAATTTTAAATATTTGTTCCAATATTTTCTTATTTATGTTTTTGAAACTAAAAAAGAAAAAAAAGTTTTTCTATTATGAAGTTTAAATAAAATGATGTCAGAATAATATACATGTTTTGTTAAAGAATAATATTATATATAGAAGAGATACAAGAGTACAAGATATTTTGACTTGTCCTAGTTTTTATTAGTTTTTAGATATATAGATTTTCATTCATACTACTGATTTCTTTACTTTCTGAACTTTTTGAATTCTTTTTTTTTTTTTCAAATATTTCACTATTATACATGATTTTGTGACCAAAAATTTTTTTTTGATACACACAT